>SNQJ01S0222810.1:0-14809 GCA_010110895.2 Picea sitchensis
TCCAAAGGATCTGTTTTAATTCAAGCAGCCTGGGCTTAATACGATCAAAAATGCAATAAAATTCCCCGATGGTTTTCTATAGCTGCATTTCTTCCGACTTGGAGCACCAAGCAAATCAACTTGTTCAGAAATCTCGGGTGCCGCTACGGTCAAAACCCTAACATCGTGTCTATGCACCCGGTCGCTACCAACAAAGCCCTACAAGTCCTTCAGCCAATCTGATGTGAGTTATATAATATGGAATGAGACTTCTTTGGTGAGCAGCCCTGGTTAATTTATAAGCTGGATGTGATCTTCCAAGACATTTAGGATGAGGACACAAATTAGAGAAAAATTCAAACTCTGTTACAACACTCCCCTCGACTATAACCTATTGTTAGGATTGAGTTGGACTTATGTTATGCAAGTTGTGGTTTCTATAGTTTTTTTAGTCTTGTTGTTTCCAGACGAGGTTCAGATAGTGACCATCGATCAATTGTCTTTTTCCAGACCTGACCCAGCTTTGGGGGCATCCACGGTCCCGATGATTGATAATCCTCAACCAGGTGTCGTTAATGTAGGAGTTGGTTTGTGCCCATCCTTGATGGGTACCTTTGATTACCCACCTCCTCACGATGATATCAAATTTATATCTAATCACCATAAGGTTGAGATTTTTCAAGTTTCGTCGTTCCGCACGACTTACTTTGAGGATCCTTGGATTCTTCCTTCCCCGTCAACCACGATGGATGAGATAGGGCACCCAGGAATGTATATGCCCTTGTCTGCCACTGAAGTAGCGTACTCTTTAGTCCAAAAAGCTTCAACTAACCCTGATCCGACTCCTGCACAAGAGTTAGATCCACTTCTAGAGCCTATTTGGGCTCAGGGCTCTCTCGCTAATGTCAATTCGTTAGACTTAGTCTTTCCTTCTGATGAAGCAGTAATCGAAGAGATGACTAGTCCGGACAAACCTTGGGAAGATCTTCATCACAATTCATATTTTCTCCCAGAGTTAAGCTGAATCGAAGCAGGATAATTCACCGTTACCATGACGGAAGATCAGTCGTGTCCTATTAATCTCTTAGCTACACATGTAATTTATGCTGAGGGCAATATGGCGACTATCGCTGAAACTATACCAATCAACATCTCCCAAAACCATGGCGTCGTGGAGAATGTCTTCGCAAAGCGGATTTCTCCCCCGAAGAGATTCAAATTTACACGAATCTTTTCAAAGAATTCCGTGACGTTTTTGCCTGGTCTTATGAGTAAATGCCAGGTATCGATCCAAAAATAGATGAACATGAAATCACAACATATCCTGTTGCCAAGCCTGTTCGACAAAAACTTCTTCTAGTTGATCCCAAGAAAGTAGAATCCATCAAGATTGAGGTTGAGAAATTGCTAAAGGCGGGTTTTATTTATCCTATCCATTTGACTCAATGGGTGTCAAATCCTGTGTCGGTCAATAAAAAACAAGGTACGATTCGTGTATGTACCGATTTCCATGATTTGAACAAGGCATGTCCCAAAGATAATTTTCCAACACCATTCATTGACCAGATCATTGATGAATGTGTTGGTTGTGAAGCCTTTTCTTTCATAGACGATTTTTCAAGATATAATCAAATCCAAATCAAACCTGAAGACCAACATAAAATGTCATTCATTTGTCCATGGGGTACATTCGCATATCGTAAGATTCATTTTGGCCTTAAAAATGCTGGAGCCACATTTCAGTGGGCCATGTCTTTTGCTTTTCATGACCTCAAGCATATAGTCGAGGCCTACCTAGATGATTTAGCATCACGCTCTCGCAAGAGAACGAATCATCCCATACACCTTAGACTAATATTCAAACACTGTCGCTACTTCAGGATTCGCTTGAATCCAAACAAGTGCAACTTCTTCTTAACATCATAACGTTTGTTAGGTTTCATCGTATAAACAACAACGATCATGGTCGATCCTCTTAAGGTGGAGGCAATAATCCAGTTGCCCCCCCCATGCACAATCCTACAACTTCAGAGTCTACAAGGCAAGATGAACTTCTTACGATGCTTCATCGCCAACTATACCGAAATCACCAAGGGATTTATGTGTTTACTAAAGAAAGGTGTTCATTTTTTCTTAGATGAAGCCTCTCAATGCTCTTTCGACGCATTAAAACACGCCCTCACAACCGCACCTCTACTATGGCCACCTAACTATAACAAAGATTTCTTATTATATCTGGATGTCGTAGAGTCAACCATTGGCATGGTTTTAGTTTGAGAAGATGATTCATTCTCAGAATACATGATCTATTACTTGAGTTGAGGCCTCATAGGACTGGAACTCAATTATTCTCATATCGAAAAACTTGCGTTGGCAGCAGTTCATGCTGTTCAATGGTTCTGTCACTATGTTCTGTTTCGCAAGACCACCGTCATTGATGTCTTGAATCCATTCGAGTACATGTTGACACGACGAGTTATAGGCAGAAAAGTCAGTAGATGGATAGTCATCCTCCAAGAAGTTGACTTAGACTTCGTTTTAGCAAAGTCCAAAAAGTCATTGGTCTTCACAGAGCTTATTTCAGAACTTCCAGTTGAGTTAGGTGACGTTGTGCCTGAGGAATCACCTATCTAGGGAGATATGTTTTTGATTACATCTTTAGATCCCTGGTACAGAGATATACTTATCTATCTCCAGACTTTGAAGTGCCCCACCTCTGCTTCTCATGACGAGCGTCGGCTGATATGCCATCAGGATAAGAATTATCACATACTCGATGATACATTGTATCGGAGAGGTGTAGACTGTGTCTTACGTCGATGTCTCACACATGAGGAGGAAGTCATCATGCTCAACAATTTCTATACCAGAGCTTTTGGTGGTCATTTTTCTGGGCTGGTAACAACTCAAAAGATTCTACGAGCAGGTTACTTATGGCTGACACTTATCAAAGATTGTATTGAATTGGTCAAGAAGTGCCATCCGTGCCAAATCTTCTCTCGGAAGATGAGGGCACATCCCGCTCCTATTTTTCCTGTCATGATAGTTGGTCCCTTCACTAAGTGGGGGATTGATTACACTACCTGCAACCCCCCGTCAGCAAGGGGGCACCACTATATTATCGTAGCTATCGACTACTTCACTAAGTGGGTCGAAGTTATGCCAACGTTTAAAGATGATGGAGAGACTGCAACTCTCTTCTTATTCAACCAGATCATAGCAAGGTTCGACGTCCTGAGAGAGATTGTCATTGACCATGGCAGTCACTTTTAGAACCAAATGATGACCGAATTAACATCAAAGTTTGGGTTACAGCAAGAGCAATCATCACCTTACTACCCCCAAGCCAATGGGCAGGTGGAAGATGTAAACAAAAATCTTAAGACTATTGTACATCGAACTATCAGCTCAGCCAAGTCAAATTGGCATTTGATGTTATACTCAACATTATGGGCTTACCAAACATCTATTAAGAATGCAACCAGTTTCTCACCTTTTCAACTCGTTTACGGGTTGGAGGTAGTCTTGCCCATCGAATGTCAGATCCCATCTCTAAAATTGGCAGTACAATTATTGCCAGACACTTATCCACTTGAAGAACGGTTAGTACACCTTAAACATCTCAATGATCAGCGTCGCGATGCGACTCTAGCTAATGAGGCTCACAAACATAAGGTAAAGAGTCAGTATGATAGGTACGTTCATCCTTGGATTTTCTATGAAGGCGACCTTGTCTTGGTCTATGACCAAGATAAGGACCCCCTAGGGGCAGGAAAATTTAAAACCATATTGTTCGAACCCTTCATCATAAAAGAGGTATTAAAAAAGGGCACTTATCGTTTGGTTGATTTTGAAGGGAATGCTTTGGCGGAGCCTAGAAATGGGCTCTACCTCAAGAAGTATTACTCATAGACAGGTCACTGTGGGTAACTTTTTGTAACATATGTATAGTCTTTGTACTATTACTTTTTAGTCTCTTTTAAGTGTTATGGACGTGTCATTAATGTTATCTTTCATCAATATGGCAGATGTCAAGTGATTCTGAGGTGTTTGTTGGGTATGTAGATGGTGCTAGTTGGCACACGCGGAGGCTTGCATCCGCAGCTTGGGTAATCTTTACACCTCAAGGCTAGTTGTTATCTTCCGGAGGTATATGCTTAGGTGACACCACAAATAATGTCGCCAAGTATAGTGCAGTTATTGATTTGCTTCATGATGCCTTTTCATTGGGTATCTCTCATATCTGGGTCTATCTCGATGCTCAACTGGTTGTGTCACAACTAAACAGAGTATACCGGGTTCATGATCCAACTTTACACCGATGATTCCTTAGGGTACGTCTCTTAGAACAAAACTTTGATTATATTACATATTTTCATGTTCCTACGAGATTAAACCAAATTACAGATACTCTAGCTAATCAAATTTTAGATTGGCATATTGCACACATATGAAAGAACATTGACATAAGCATGTAAATACATTTTTTCACACGTGATCCATAAGACACAAAAGATCAAAAAAMCATATATAACATCATAAAAYAACCARAGTACATAGATGGAYGCAAGCGCCTMAAAAATGGGACTAATAACGAKTCACAGGGCTTATGCCCTCAAAARATATATACAAGTAAGTGCTCRTGGCACGYAAAAAGTCTAAAYAGGTTCAGGGCCTATGGRCCMTGTTATAATAGTCCACAKCATGGGMTAAAYRCCTAAACAATCGRACCCACRTCCGAGGTGCCCCYACKACATGAGGYTGCAYGGATGGCRGYAGGTCCTCTATCTCTGCCATCRGGACTGTGCGAGTGAGTGCAGTGAAGTTCCGCTCAACTCRTCTAAGGACTCTCTCAGCCTCCTYGGRTGGGAGGTTCCYTGCTACTRYTRCTCCTYCKVYGRCGRCAGYTGYGGCTTCTGGCCGAGGAYGAYGCHTKTTCYGTGCATAATCGRCAGGTYRCACGGGTCCCACATCTGCATRCAACAAASATTTACCCGTCAAATACACTRGCATACAAAAACAATGATATATATCACAAAAATGACATAAAAATTACATATGCAAACAAAAAAACTACAAAGGTGGAGACTTACCCATCTCCCCTCGCTCCTCACCAGGAGGCACGGGTATCTCAGGATCTCTAGAAAAATCTATCCCTGCATATGGGTAATCCTTGATCACAGGGATCTGTCATGATAGCCATGAAAAGAAGTCATCATCGAACAACTCATTGGTCCTTCCACCACCCTGTCGTGGTAGTAATACTTCCCATCTACACACTGCAGGAAATGAGGCATGATGTCCTCATACTACTTCCCGAGGGCTAAATATAGAAACTCTCTCAAAGAAAAATGAACACAAGATCATCCCAAACCCAAAATTCCTTTGTGTCTGTTGTTGGCAATCCGTTAATTGCCTCTTCATGCACTCCAGTAATGTGGTACTCCAGTCAAAAATCTATGCATTCAAGCACTGGATTGCTCAGTTCATCTGTGCGCGAGAAGCCTGATGCAAGGCTGTAGAACCGGTAATTCTCCCAATCAGTAATAATATCGCCTGTAACGATAGGTTGGTGATCTTACTGATAAGTACCTGGGAGACCGCACAATCAGTCCCAGCCTCACAGTGCTCGGCTATTAGTTTTGATATCTTACTTGGTCCTGCAGGAAACATCCTAAAGTTGACTGGTTCCCCTCTCCTTGAGAGGCCAATCAAAAAATAGATATCCTCGGTGGTGGGCACCAGTGATTGCCCCTCTAACATAAAGGTCTCTGCATCAGGGTGCCAGTATTCAATCAAGGCATTCAATAGCCTTGGTTGTGCATGCATAAATGGACATAGAAAGAACTTCATTAAACCGCATTGCATCAACACGGCCACGACATTCGGATCTCCCGCAACCATCTCACTGATTGCTTCATGCTTCCTTTCCCTCCACTAGACATACATCCTACCAACACAACAAGGTTCAAGAGAGTCGACACTTGCCTTTTAATTCTTTTTTCTACAAAGGGGGGGTCCATGCGAGCTGTAGAGGCGACAATCGCGTGTACACGCGGACAGCCTTTACTCTGCTTGAGTGTACACGCGGCCTGTCCAGAGACAGTCTGTGTGTACCTAGGGCCGACTTTTTTAAGGTCGACGCCCACCCAAGAAACGAACTTAAAGACAAAATTGAAGAATTGAATAGCTAGATAAGGGAGTTTGTACTTACTTGGTCCAAGCGGAAGTTCGTTTCATCCACTGTAGCTCCTGGAATCACCGTTTTTAACAAAGGGGGTCTTTTGGCTCCAGAGTCAATTTCCAAATGGTGATAATGAGCTGACAGCTTCTATTTATAGACTTTTTGGCATCTTTCTGTCACTTTTTTGGCCTCGCTTATCAGTTTCTTCATACCAAAAACCATTTAGAGTGATTCAGGAGTTATATGGGAGGGATTTGATCGGGTATTGGGACACTTTTTTTGAGTTTTGAGAAAATTTTGACTGTCCATAATTTTTTTTCCAAGAATCAACTTGAGCATATAGGTTAGGTTATTACCCCAACTTTTGCATCTCGTTGTCTTTTTCCTCTGCTATAGGATCGATCCCATCAGGTTGTGACACAGAACCATCATATATTCTTTAGAAGTGTCGCAACTTGGCGGTAGAGCTTACCAGAACATGGATGCCCTAGGTAGGTCCTGGTTGCATTATGGTGTCCATGCCGTCTCTAAAACACTATAGGCTCGGAATTCCTTATAGTCTTTCCTGAATATGAGTTTGAGCCTCATTTTCATGTTTCTTCTTCGCTCTTTGTCTCACCCTCAGGGCTCCCAAAAATAAACGAGTCTCCTTTTAAGCCCTTTTCAGACCCTCTAAAAATGAAAAGATTGTTGAGCGATCTTGTGGCCTTTCACGCTCGTTAAACTGAAATTTGAAGTCACATCTGTCCGGCGGTAGTTTACCCCTTTTTCAGTCCGGACGGTCAATTGTACGAACAAAGGTATACTCTATTGATTTTTTGTTCTTTAGAAGAGTACTCTCAGGTATAATTTTATCCCTTTTTCGGGCATGAGGGACTAAATTTATGAAAAAGAAACCCCCATGGAGTCGATAGTTAAGCTCTTTTCAGACTCCCTAAAATTGAAAAGATCGTCGAGTAGCCTTATTCTTTCACACTCGTTAAATTGGTCTAGAAGAATATTCCTAACAGAGTCCATAGTTAAGTTTTTTATAGACTCCTTAAAAGTGAAAAAATAGCCGAGTGATCTTGTCCTTGTCACACTCGTTAAAATGGTTTTGAATCGATGTCTAATCGGTGCTAGTTTATCCCTTTTTTGAACCAACTAGACTACAAAAAAGGTACCCCAATGGAGTCTCCTTTTATTTTTTTTCAGAGTCTCTAAATATGAAAAACCACCGAGCTTACCTTCTTTGGGCTTGTTAAGCTTACATCTAAGGACGTTACCATTGTGTTTTTTATCAACCGCATTTACATACCTTATCCACCAACCTTGTGACAATTTGCTTCTACATCTTAACACCTTTGGCCGCCGGAGGATTTTTCCCGAGTATCATTTTACTAGAACATCAGTCTTGTCTTTGTGCCTTGAGATAGTATGTTTTCAATACTCGTTCCTCCATTGTAACGTAATATTCCTTTTATTCTTTTCCAAAATTATCGAAAAGAACAAAAAAAATCAGATATACCCCAAAAAGAGGATGGGAAAATTATTTTCTTTATTGGCAGCGTAATGAGTCTCCCTTGGATAAAGCACATCTGTCCATTTGATCATCAGAATATGGGATGTAGTATGACCTTAGGAAGCTTTTCTCTCTATATAGATTTGTGTCCTCCACCGTTTGGTTATTCTTCCAAACATATGGAGAGTTTGTGTTGCCTCCTGCTTCGTATACTTATGATTAACATATATTCTACTTGAGTATCATCACTTGTCATGCTATTGTCCAAGGGAGGTTTGTCACTAAGCCTGAGTTGGCCCCTCTGCAAAATGTCTCTTGTCCGCATACTCGGCCATCCTGAACATCCAATCAAGTCCTTGTTCGAAATCACTGAAGCCTTCAGTCTGATCATCAAGATTATCAAGTCCATGACCGACGAGCCGTCGAAGACCTCTGGGTAGTGCAGTCATACACTCATATTACACTCCTACTCGAGTTTTGGAATATTTTGAAGTTTTTGCTCGAGCTCTGAAATCCAGCCATCAAGCCGAATCAACTTCTGGAAGATGGATACTCTATATATATATCTTTCTGATCTCGAGATGTAGCTCCACTGTGTATTGTTTGCGGCTACTCTTTATAGTTATTTGCATGGATCTACAGTGTATTTTATTGGTAGCCATGGTTCTATTTTATCCCAAGCATGGGTATGCCCGCCTCGGTGAGACATTTGTTATTTTGCAGACGACACCTCCTGGTTCCTGATCCTTGGGCTCAATCGTTCAACACATCAGTAAAGATGGGTAATGTATTTCGTCCATCACATGCTCTTCTGACCTCACACATTAGGGGGCATCTATTATAACCCTAAATTGCACCACACATGCTTACCTGGCATCAGACCAACTCATATCCCTTCTTTGCCAAAACTCTGTTGAACAACTCTTTGAAAATCCTCTTGTGTAAAAGCCCACGTGCCCTAACCCATTATTGCATGCATGTACACGCTGGCTTACTCACAACAACCCACGTGTACCTACAAAAGCACAAAAAAATGAAAGTTTCCGATGGAACAAAAAGCTATGGGTGAGTTAACTGAAACTCCCATCCATGCATGGCCGAGGGTTCGTCCAAAAACCTAGCTCCTTCTAGAATATAAAAGAAGGGGTAGGAGTAGCATTTGGAGGAGGAAAAAATATAGAAAAGAAACTCTACCCATTTACATATTGCATTGCCCCAACCCTTTAGCTTTTCCTAATGCCAAAGGAGATTTAAAGAAAAGTAGTTGAAGGACAGAAGAAGAGGAGCCCACGATCAGGTTCAAGGAGCAGTGGTCGGTCTCAACTTTTGTAAGTTGACTCATTTTAAGTAATAAAGATAATGTTTTTCCCGTTCCAATTCATGAAATTTCTATGGTTTGATTAGTTTATGTTTGATTTCTAACCCGTTAGTATAGAAGTAGCATGCATGCATAGTTGTTGCTTGTCTTGAATGTAGGTCATCTTTGGAAGGAGCATTGCGAACAAGTAATCAGTCACAACAGAGGATCGACATCAAACACCTTTAACGAGGTAGGTTGATCTTTCCATGCGTCTACTGAGAAAAGGGGATTTAAATCTAGGGATGAAGGTAGACAATAATTTCTATTCGGTCATATCTACATGCGAAGTCTGAACTCTATTTGCTAGTCCGTAGGGTGTTTTTCCCAACAACACAAGGGTATCCCTACCTTTCAAAATTACGTTGGAAATTTACAATCTGATCCAAGTGGATATTGGTCGCCACCCACCTATTCCAACTGGTTCAAAACAATTTTTTGGCAATTTTGGTAATTTACTATTTTTAGCAGTTTTTTGGGTCCTGAACTTCCAGAGCTGTTTTGAGGCCTTAAACGACATTTTTTGGGAAACCGAGGAGCAACATGATTCAATGATCCATGTTTCTCACACAAAAGTTGTATTCCTCGGATATATATTTCTAATGAGCTATTGTGCACCCTAAACGAAGATCATATGCCAAAGTTATGCCCCTGGGAAGTTGACGTATCAATTACCCCCATCGGGGCCCACAAACCTTTTGGATTTTCATCTTCCAGGGTTAGGGTTTTGGATTTTCCTTATGTTAAAAATTCCCTTAGAGACTCATTGTAATGATCATCTTCTTACGAATGTGAGTAGCCGTCATATGTCTTCCTAGAGATAACCTGCCACCATTCTAGCGAGTCTTTCACTCTGTATTTTTACAGTCTTTGTACATTTTCGCTCATTAATAGAAATTGTATTACTGTATATCTATGTTTATGGTTGCATCTCTGATACATTTTATTTATATTGTTGGATATCTGATATATCTCTTTATATTTCTTTATTATATCTCCGCTCTCATTTCGTGCCGAAAATAATTTGGATCACAAGCATGGCTTTATTTTGTTTCAAGCTTCTGTAAAAATGAAACCAATACCGAGCTTAGTCTTTGTTCTTTCTCTTTCTTTTAAATACATGAGAATTTAACTGAGTATACTTTTATCACTTTTTCAGACTCATAAAGGTTATATGAAAAAGGAACACCGTGGAGTCTCCTTTAAGCTCTTTTTAGACTCTCTAAACATGAAAAGATTGTCGATTGATCTTGCTTCTTTTCAGACTCGTTAAAAGGTTTGAAAGGGAATCTTTTGATTGGTATTTTATCTCTTTTTCACCCTCGTGAGACTAAAATTACAGAAAAGGACAACCCTGGTATTTCCTGTAAGTTCTTTTCAGACTCTCTTAACATGAAAAACCATTGAGTTTTCTTTCTCTGGACTCGCTAAACTACACATTGAAGGACCCATATGGGAACAAACCCTTACTTCTTCCAGTTCATTAAATAAAGAAATATGAAATTACCTAAGGTGAGTTATATCGAGCATGTGTTACCCTCCTCGAGCTCATTAAATTAAAAAGAGGTACTCATCTATCTGTGTGGGGGGGAAATTGAAGGAAGTGGGTCAAGTTTTTCAAAATCCTTTATGACAGCTTTTGTCACCCTTGAACATGGCACTTGTTTGTTTCTCATATTACATTTGGGTAATCATCTTGTCTCTGAGTCATACCAATTCCATGTGTGCCATACTTTTTCGTCTAGTCGAAGGGTGCTCTTATTTTTGTAACATTACATTTTGGTACTTGTCAATTCGATGTTTCCAAGTCAGTTGTCGTGCCTCATCATGTTCAAGGGAAGTTTCACTTCAAACCATCCATATGCAGTATTACCAGTTTCCATTTCTTGTTTCAGTCCATACTCATTTGATTCACCATCTTACATCACTTTCCTATGTCAGTTTCTTGTCATTGATGGGGGATACATCAAGGCCCTCCTTCGACAAGTCTTGTCCTATCGAATTCAACACATAATCTGGGAATTAGACTTAGAAACCAGTTAGTGCCTTGGGACATGCATGCCTCAATGGCGGGTCTACTCGCTTTCGACAGTGGGTTCACATTATTTACCTCTGATCGGATGATTCCATGAATGTTCGACCACAACTCATTTATTCACATTCGTTGGATTGTACTGTGATACCTTGGGAGCCATTGACATCACGAGTTATTTCCTCGCACTTTTTAATGGTTTACCTCAATGACTGGTAATCAAGTGGTTTCTACCATGTTCGACACCAAAACATCTATTCACATGGCTATATTCGTACCACATTGGAATCGGGATGAAGACCTTGGGTTGAGCATTCACTTTGTTAAATTGCTTTACCCAGGCTGTGAAGGACATCATTTGAGCATGCTAATATAGACTGTCACATAGATCCACATTGTATTTGTCTGTGGCTATGTTTTATCATCTCGTAGCTCCATTGTGTATTTTTCATGGCTACGATTAGTTCATGTCATGGAGGTATGGATCCACATGGTATCTTTGGTGGCCATATCATTAGTCAATATTTTTCATGGATCCACAGTGTATTGGTCAGTATCCATGATTTGAGTCATCTCATATTTCGAGCATAGGTATGCCTGCCTCATAAATGGAACATATATTAATATTTTTTGATGGTTGTTTCCAGATTCTTCCAGGTTCTTCGACTCCACACCCTTGCATTAAATATTTGTAAAGTATTTGGATGATTATTCTCTCTTTTGACCTCACACGTTAGGGGGAATTCTATTACACATGAAATTTTCACACCTATATACCTCTCCCTAAGTGTCTTAAGTGTCAAATAAGTGTCTCATGCACCTTGACACCATGGAATAACCTATGTCACAATCCCTAGTCAATGTGGAGGAGTGATATATTACATGAAGGGAAAAATACCAAGTGCACATGAATTATTATTCATATTCATGAAAAAGAAATTAATTAAGTGTCAGAATCCACCTCACATTTGGTTTTCTATTTTTTAGGTAAGGTGGAGGATCTCATGGATGGTTGAAATATTTCCTCCTTAAAATCCTTGAGAGATATTTCCCCCCTAAAATCCTTAAGAAATAATTTCTCCCTAAATATCTTAGAGAGCCCTTTTTTAGTGGATTTGATGAAAGATCCTCTCTATGGTGGTTAAGCCTACAATATCTATATAATGAGTGCTTTCCATGGAGGAGGTAGGATGGAGAAGTTTAGAGACACCAAACTTATGATCTCATAACAAAGGAAGGAGGATAATCAGTGAAAAGTATTGTCATTTTGATTGTGGATCATTCGAGCAAGGGGTAGGACAAGGAGAGATTAGCGAGGTTGCTACATCTACATATACACTTTGTAAGCACCTTATTTTGTTCTCATTCATGCATGTGCTTGGCCTATTTCCTTCATGATTGTGTACATTTGCATGAACTTGTCTCTTGGATAAATATAACTCTAAACTAATCCTGGTAGAATAGGAAGTATGATTTTTTGATGTAGGAGAATCTCTCCACATCAACCAACCAGCCACGTCGAGCGCGTGCATTCAAAGTTGAAGAGAGGCGTAGCCTCATTTAAAATCTGAATTGAATGTAATTTAATTGTCTAGGTTGTTGAGCTATGAAGCCGTGCCTTTGCGCAGGCTGTAGATAAGATAGGCCATTAAATGTTTGTATGGCTGAGATCTAGATCCGGATAGCGGACTAGACAGCCCATTCAACGCAATTGAATAGGATAGGTAGATTGGAGGGAAGCGCTCGAAGAGCCCCCTCAGGGAAAAGAGACTTAGGATCTCATTTTGTGTAGGCAAGAAGAAGAAGAGAGTAATAAGTTGAGTGTGTGAAGAAGGGATAATCTGCGTGTAGAGAAGAAGAGGAGAGACGAGACCTTGTTATAGGCCGTGCTCAGGAACACTTTGTAAATATAGGCATTTTCCATTTAATAAAAAAAGAGCAGTTTTTCCTGCATTATTCTGTGTTGAATGAATGTCTGTGAGTGTTCTATTATGCTGTAGATGTATGTTAGGCATTTGTAGGAGTTCTTGATTTCAGGAGAAGGTCTTTGAGGCTTCACACCAGGAGGGTGTGATAGAACGTTGCGGGTTCTGATAGTCGTGCACAGAGGATGCATTTCTGAACTCTACGGATTCAGACGAAGACATGTTGCGGCACAGGAACTGGAGTCAACAAATCAGTGAAGACCTCAAGGTTGTTGAATACCTTGGAGGAAAGGTTGTGTAGGAGAGACATAGTTGTAGACAGAAGCTCTGAGGAGTTCTGTGAAGCTCTACTAGGTGGGAATTGAGCGCATGCACAACGACGCATAGAGGAAGAAATCTGTTGTGAGTTCAAACAGAAGAAACAGAATCACTGAGGATTCTGAGAGCTCTTCCAGGTGGGCATTGAGCGGGTGCATAGGTGCACGAGAGGACAAATGATCAGGGGATAAACTTTTTCTCAATTTTCAAAGTGCTCGGAATGCGACGAAAACAGTGCCATTGCGTCCGTCTAGTCTTCCTGATTCCGGCGGTATATTTACTTTATCAAATGGACGCCGTGTGGAGAAGATATCGTGATCTGTTCGTCAAGGAAAATAGGCAAAAATTTTAGATGCTGACTGTACCTACCTGTACAGTCCGTACATTCCGTACGGTCTGACGTGGCAGGGCCGTACAGACCATATGATGATGACGTGACAGTTGTTTATTGGTTGATTGTTGGCAAGTCGGGTGTTGACACGTGTCCTGTACCTGGCGAATGTTGTGAGGACATGTGGCCCAATCCAGAGGCACCACATGTCACTCATTTTTGGTTCATATGGTTGTGTAAAACTTATGTGGGAGTCCGCGGGGTTCGACCCCCAGACCTCCCATTCACCTAGCGCCTTCACACGACCGCCCGACCAATGGGCCACAATTTATTGCTTGTTATATATACAAGTTTTAATGTATTTATGTTTGACCTTTTTGTATATTGGGCGGGGGTCAGGTTGGGGCTAAGCCCCGGCCCATGGTCATTTGTATTACATAAAACCATGCCATATATTTCAGCTGACCATTTGTGCGCGCATTTGAAACATAGCCCGTGGTTTAAACATAATACATTGCACCGTTTGTGCGCGGGTTTAAAACACTTAGCCCGTGGTTTTTTTTGTTCCACAACCATATGACCGGAGCGTGGATCCGTTTCAACAGTTGTATAACCGTTAACCACTTTGTACCCAACACGTAGTCCTATGCACCATACGCCCAGGTGCCGAGGCGGTTAGGGGTTGGCACGCCCTTAACCGTTCTACGATTTTCATCGTTGGCATGGTTGCATCCGGTGTTGGGTTTATGCTCTTAAATGAGCGTGTGAGCCAGGTTCATTCAAGGAGGGTGCGAATTGTAGAACCAGAGACAACAAGCTTGAAGAGGGAGACTTCCAGGAGGCCTAACTTCTTCATTTTTCGACTGATTGAGGTGCCGAATGAGCCCAGACAGGGGTTTTGGGACGCTGAGAAGCCATTGGAGTAGTCGGTTTGTCATTTTGAGAATTGTAAGACATGTTTTTTAGCACTTTTGAGCAATTAATAATAATGATCCATTGGAAGCTGGACCAAGAGATGTAGCCCAGGAGAGGGGTGAACTCCTTTATCAATTGCTATGCATATGTGT
Organism: Picea sitchensis; assembly: GCA_010110895.2. NCBI lineage: Eukaryota > Viridiplantae > Streptophyta > Pinopsida > Pinales > Pinaceae > Picea > Picea sitchensis. The sequence goes on from SNQJ01S0222810.1 coordinate 14,695, forward strand.
TTATGTTCAATGATTATGTTGTTGTCTATGTGTAATTTGCATAAGTAATCCTTTAATTTATGTGTTGCAAACTGATCCTTTTGCTTTAAACACATAACATTCACTTGCAATAAGT
>SNQJ01S0222811.1:0-14919 GCA_010110895.2 Picea sitchensis
CACCCTACCTATAGAGAAACCTGCGAACATCTCGCACCCTAGCTATGGTGCAACCTTCAAGAATTAGGCATTCTCGCACCCTAATACATAGGCAACCTGCGAACTTCCCTTTTTATAAGGTTTTTACACAGGAAAATGCAACTTCTTTTCTCAGGAAAAGTTCTTCTCCCTTCTCTCTTCAGGAACTTAGGCCACTGACCCCTCTGAAGGCAACATATAGGTTTACATCATTAACGGTCATAAGGATGACAAAAATAATGTGTAACAGTATTCTCCCCATACCTTGGTCCAATGCTTTCTACCTGGTGGAAAAAAGGAGAAACTTCTTCAAGAAGGTCATCTTTGTAAATATTTGGTAGGGAAACTTCAATCTCTTCAACCTTGTGTGCAACAAAGATGTTTTGAATGGGTTCTACTTTCTGAGGGGGTTCCTTTTCTTGAGAGAATAAGGAAACATATTGCATGCTGGTGGAATGTGTGCTCCACTTTGGGAGAGCACTAGGTTTCACTTCAAGGATATCGAGAAGGTTAGGTTCAGTTTCTGTAATGACCTCATCATTTGATCTGCATGGGTCATTGTTGTACAAAAGTTTAATCTAATGAAGGGAGTCCTCGAACTTAAGGTTTTCCTCAATCTGAGAAGAAAAATATTGTTCTTCATCTAAGGTTGAAGGTGACCAATGCTTGAGGGTGAATTGAAAAATTCCCTCCAAGGAGTCCAAATAATGATGGAGAATAACATATTCTGAGTTGAAGTTGGGTCAGATTTTCTTAAGGAGAATATTGAATCTATCATTGAAATCCCTAATGCTCTCATTGGATCCTCTGCAAATATGGATGTACTAAGAATAAAAGGATTGTACATTTTCTTGTTTACACCACCTTACTTTGAAAGTTCATTCAATATCTTCAGGAGTTTTAATTCTTCCATTCAAGAGACCATTAATCTAGAATTTGGCACTCCCGATGAGTGAGCTTGCAAAGATCCTCATAAAGACATCAGGGTTTTCTTGTTCGAATTGGTCAAATTGAAATCCCTAACAAAACTTGGTCCAATGTGAGTTACCATAGGATCCATTTTCTCCTGAAAACCTCGGCATCTAGGAGTCAGACTTCTTGGGTAGGTCATGTAATCCCCCTTGGGTGTTAGCTAAGTCAAAATAACCAAAGATTTCTTTATGAGACCATTTGGGAGAGATTACAGAGGTAATAGGGTTTATAGGGGTAACAAAGACCATAGTGGTAGAAAGAGGTAAGTACAGATGCCCACTTTGGGTCTTCATTTGTGGAGTCGTTAAATAATTTTCTCGAAATTATCAAAGAAATAAGGGAATCATGCTTAGTGGACTCGCCAGGTAAGATTGTAAGATAAATATTCTTGAGGAAAGTCTTATTGAAAAATGTCGTCTTTGAGGAGAATTGACTCAGTGTTCCCTGACAACATCGCCAAAATGTTATCATGCAATTTGTACTTTAATAGAAGGGAAAAGGGACATGAAGACAAATTGATGTAACGAAAGACTATCCTATCACTCTCACCTCAACACTATGTCTTTTTCTATTTAGGGTGGTAGGCCCAGGGGAGACATCCTCAGTGACCTGGGGTTTTGAGAAGGAAAAGGATAAAAGGACAAGTAAAAGTTTCCCTCTCACAAGTCACCATCAATCAGAAAGTCCAGCTAAATAGCCAATAAAGAAATGATAAACTAGAAGTGTACCTGCTCGGAACAAAACAACATGAAAACTATAGATTTGCAAGAGTACTTGCTGGTTAGTACTTCATATAATCAAAGAATTTCTCAATAAAATCAATTGACTAATATATTGATGAAGCAAACAAAGATATGTAGCAGTGTTAATCATAAGACAATACTTCTCAATAAATTCTTTATAACAAATTCAAAATGAGAAAGAATGATTAATCATCAATATCATAACACCAACATTCATCAGAAGCAAATGAGGCTATGCATTAGTCAACATTTCATTGATTAAAGAAGATTTAAATGCTACAAGGTATGACTATAAATTAGATGAATAATAACAACAATAAGGTTAGCATGTCAATCTAAACTAGGGTTAGAAGGTGTTTGTTGTTAAAATATTTGGATGTTTGAAAGTTGTGATCAAAACAATCAAGAAAAAGGTTTTAGAATAGCACATTCATAAGGAAAATGGAGTCAAATAAGTGGCTGGAAGTATTGAAGGTGCAAGATGATACTGACATAGCCAAAGACAAGAGGAATTAAGGGATGAAGTATCGATAGACCGAGGCTTCAACCACCAAACCCTAGGGGAAAATGACTACTAAGGTGTAGGTAACCCTAGGCCTTAGTAGGTTTCTGTCCTTATTTAACTCAACGATGTAGAAAGAATGGCTAGGATGAAGGAAAAGTACTAGGGTGTTGCTGTTGTAAGCCCCTAGTAATGACTTCAACAAAGAAAACGACTCCTTGGAATAATCTAGTAGGTAGATAGCAATTAGAACAAGGACAATAACATGTGCTTGATCCCTAAGGTTTAATCCATCAATTTCATTAACAAAATGCAAAGTAAAACACCATAACCATTCAAGTAAGAGAAGAATTACAGAAATTTACTCACATTCACCAAGTATCATCAATGAAAAACCTTAGTTGTAGACTTTCCACCAAGAAAAATGCCAATTACACCAAAATATCCCTCCTTGAACAAGTGCACACTAAAATTTCAGCCAAAATCCCTAAGAAGGGCGCAAATTTCAGACCTCACACATGTGTGAGTGAAATATTATGAGAAAAAGAGAGTTTTATCTCTCTACTTATATCATACCAATGACATTTAATTTTATTTTAGGTCACAAAAGGCCGACATGGCCAAATTTACATCAAAATAATGTTTTACATTAAATGTCATAATCAAAACCCTAAATCAAGCATAAATGATGATTTCATGCCCTTTTAGGCCGACGTTAGGCCCTTATAGGGAACATTGGTTTCCTGGAGAAAAATGTTAGGCCTTTTTGGGCCTCTGGAACCTGCCACACGTGCCACTCACTACTACATATTGAAAAAATTGCGACGACCACTTGCGATTAAAGTACTCTTTTGTCACAACATTCAAAAGAAAAAGTTCATTTTTTCTAAATCCACCCTGTATTTGTCGCTATCTTGACACATGTACTTTGACTAAATTAATATTTTCAATGTTCGTCGCAAGAGAGACTCATGTAGTTTGTTTAAATTAATATGGTCAACGTTCGTCGCAAGAGCGACGACTGACCTAACGTTAAAAGTGATCATTAAAAATGAAAAATAAATAGGTAAATAAAAAAGAATTTTTTTAGGTCACGGTCGTCGCAATTGCAACGATTGTGACCTAAAATCAGACTATAAATATTTGACGATTTAAATATTTTGCGTCAATCTTGCTATAACAACGACGGTTCCAAAAGGGTATTTTTGTGCAGAAATTGTGTAGAAGAATGGCGCTGAATGTAGTTAGAGGTAGGGAAAAAAGTAAAGAGGGTGAAAAGGGTGATGGTAGATGTTATTTCCCTTGTAAAAAATGTTGCCTCATACGTCCTGTAAGAATTTTAATAGCAACATCTACAAAACATTGTAGGAAATATGGGCACATTGATGGTGGATCGAATGAATGTTGTCCCATGGTAATTAGCTATATATTCATTATCTTTTTTTTTTTTGTCAATTATATATATATATATCTGTGTGTGTGTGTGTGTGTATGTATGTATGTATGTATGTATGTATATTGTTTGAATGTTTGTTATAGTATACACTAATTTTGCATGATTGTTTGTAATTATAAAGTTAGAGTTTCCCTCTAACTTTCCGCAGAATATTGCACCAAGTATTAGTAGAAATGATGTTGTACAAGCTGAGGAACATCATGACCAAGCAAATGAGGATCTCATGGAAGAAGATGATGGGAAAAATCAAGTTAATGATCCCATGGACGAATATGATGGGACAAATCAAATGATCCAAGATTTGTTTTCGCAATCAGATGAGGATGGGGAAAATGATGGTATTTATGATGAACCTCTATTAGAAAAGGCAAATAGATGACTTTATGAAGGATCAAGAGAAAATATTTTCTCTGCTACATTGTTGCTAGTGAAATTAAAGGTTATGAATAATTTTTCGAACACTTGTATGACATAGATCCTAAGGTATGTAATATGTTTCATCTCATATTATACATAAATGTTGATTTTTTTCTATTTGTTTTTAGTGTTAATATTTTCAGTGATTTTTTCAAACTTCTTCAACTTTACTATTGTCAATAGTAGCTCCCCTTTTGTGTGATCCAATTCTGCTTTCAATTTCTCATAATCTTCTAATTGTTCCTTTAATCTATTAATGGTATTTTCAAGCTTGTAATTCATTTCTTCACAACTACTCAATTCAAATCAGGTTGGGAGCTGGTCCATAAGTGGTTGGGGGGCCGAAAAGATCCATAAATTCATCTTTCATAGAAGTGCATGACTTTTCTTGTACACAGTCATGCACTCGGCACATTGATCCAAAATGGATCCAGGAACCAAAATGGGTCCAGGAAGGCCTAAAAATAAAAGTTCTTAGAATCACTTCAAAATGGACATGTGCATAGGACTCATCGTTATGAACCCAACACAACTTGAACAGGTGCAAACGAACACCGTATGTGAAAGATATCTCGTTCTGTTCAGTTTGGCAAACATGCAAAATTTTTGTTGACTATATAGTCCATACAATTCTGACTTGGTAGCTGACCGTACATGCCATATGACCATATAGTGATGTGGCAGTGAGTTGGCATGTTGACAGGGAAGACACACTGGTAGATAGTTGGGTGAATTATTTGGGACAATTTTCTTTTTCCAGTCAAATGATGTGGTGCCATGTGGCACCTCTAGGTTGGATGGCATGGTAAAAATTTATGGACTCCCCAGTAGTTGAACTCGTGACCTCCAGTCTGGGTAGAGTGCTTTGGCAAGGCTAGCCTACCATCCTGCCCACATTATGACTTGTAAAATATAGTAAAAAACTATTATTTTAATTGTAACAAAGTTATATTCGACGGAGTAAAGGGTTGGGGCCTAGCCCCAGCCCCCGACGCTTTCGCATACGACCGTTACCATGTGACTCTTGTGTTGGCACAAATTTGTGGGGATAGCACCCAATCGGTCGGGCTAGTGTGCCAACCAAGGTGTGTGACTAGGCGCTAGGAACTAGGGGCCCAATGAATTGCATGCACGCGGAGATTGTGGGCACGACCATATGGACAAGCGCATATGTCCAAGACTCAAATTTGGAGGAGCCCAAACATGCCATCCTAGCCTATGGACACATGGATAGTGCACATATGAAAAAGGCCCCGAATGAAGGGGGATGTGCCCTATTTTTTCCCCAAAGTGGTTTTTTTAACTATATGTTAAAGATTTTAATTGATTTTTAAGCCTGTTTGGGGGGATTTTGGCCATTATTGGAGGATCTAGAGGTCTTTTTGAAGCCAAATCTTGGGGAGAAGTTGGGAGTTCGTTGCCAAATTCAAGCCTATATAAACTAGAGGTTCTTGGCAGCCTTAGGAGAGGTTCCGAACATGACAAATGATGAATAATTGTAAAGCCAAAGCCATTTTGATGAAGGGAAGCCATTGAGGAGAGAAACTTTGCGGGCTATTTTCAAGAGATTCGTTCATTCATTTTTCAGTGACGTCAGTTGTGTTTGATTCTTGAGATCTAGAAGAACACAACCAGATCATTTTGTAATCCATTTGACACTTTTCAGATGTACTTTTTAATATTTGAAGAGAAATAAGAAATTCTCACCCACTCATACAAAGGCCTGGAGACATAGGCGATATTTCCAAACTCCGTTAACAATGTTTTCTGTTATGGTTTGTTGATTCTTGTGATTATTTCCATATCTATATATCTTCTTATGGATTCTATGTTAAATATTAAATTCTTCCTCTTTCTTCAAATCCCTAAATGGTCAATGAACTCATGTTTTAAAACTCAACCATAGTATTTAAAAGATCTTTTCGGATCAAGTGGTTTCGGAGCTAGTTGACGGTTGGTTTTTGAGTTTGCATGATTACCAGGGAAAAGATGAATCATGGTGAAGGTGAGCTTGTTGAAGAGAATCCTGAGATTGGATCGAGAAAGAGAAATTCTCAAAGAGAGATCGCATTAGAAGAGGGACCTTCTCATGAGGAGAAATAGTTTCAAAAGACTTTCTTCTCCATGTCAGATATGGTGACAGTTCTATATGATTATTACTTGGAGTTGAAGAGATTGATTCTAGGTGAATCTTCAAAGGTGAAAAGTGAAGAAGGAGAGGATCCTCCTAAAAATACTCCTTCACCTCCTTCTTCTCCATCAACTTCTTCTTCTTCAAGTAAAAGTTCCAAGCCCACCACAAGAAAACATTCCCATAAAAATAAACATGATATGCCTTTACTTAAGCTTGACGTGAAGTTTGAATTACCCATTTATGATGGTGAAGTCAATACAGAGAGGATTGATAACTAGGTCAGACAGATGGATGTTTATTGCAGTGTGGAACAAATTAAGGATGAGGCAACTCAAATCAAATTGGCATCGCTTCGAATTGTAGGCACAACACTAATCTGGTGGCAAATCAAGTTGAAAAATGGCACACAACGAGTGGTTAATGTATTTCCATCATGTAAAGTTTTTGTTTCTACACTTAGAAAGAAATTTTATCCTTTGGGTTATAAAGAGAAGACTTTAATTGAATGGAAATTTCTTAAAATAAGAAAGGGACAAACAATGCAAGAATACAAAAATTAATTTTGAAAGATGGCATTAATGTTAGAAATTCCATTACATACCTAAGAAACTCTTATGAAGTATATAGGAGGTTTACTTGCACACATTCATAACACTGTATTTATGTTTGTACCTACTAATATTGATGAGGTTTATGTTCAAGAAACATACATTGAGGTAGGGAAAACATGAGTTGGTGTATCAGGGGAATTGTCTTCAAGAAAAGAAGATAAAAGGAAGTGGAATGGCAAGAAAGCAAATTCAATGGCAAGAAAGGAAGATAAGCTCTCTTGCAAACATTGCAAGAAAGAAGGGCATGATGATGACCATTGCTGTCAATTGCATCCTGAGAAGAGACCGAAGTGGTTCAAAGAGAGGAAAGGGAGGCAAACAGTTGCAAAAACATCATGACCAACAGACTTGGGATCAGATTCGAGTGATGAATCTAAAATCATAGTAGTTGATTTGACAGGTAAAATTTGTGATGGATTTGATTCTATAAGTAAATTGTTTCACATAAGGGTCATAATGAGACATACTAAGGTTGACACATTGATAGATAGTGGATATCAATCTAACTTGATTTCAAAGGAAGTGGTTAAACAATTGGGATTAAACACTCAGATGCATCATAAGACTTACTCACTTAAATGGATAAGCAACAACCATAAATTGCACATAAAAAAGAAATGCACATTAAAATTTGCAATTTCATCTAAGTTTGTGGATGAGGTAATGTGTGATGTGGTGACACTCAATGAATGTGGAATGGTATTAGGCAGTCCTTATTTGTATGATCACAAATCAATTTTCTACAGGGAACATAATCAATATCACTTAATCAAAGCAGGCAAATAATATGTTGTACATGCTCATCACTTAAAAGAAAATCAATCTCTTCAAACAATGGAACAATTAATAAAGGCAACTCATGCAAGCAACACACCTATAATTGTTCCAAGTCAAGTAATTGATCTTAAGCATGAACATGAGATGATTGTGGAATGGAAGTTCAATCATACTATGCTTCAAGATAATATAATGTCGTGCAATTACTACAAACATATTAGCTCATTTGCAGTCATATTTATGATGTTATCATTTCTAATTTTGTCAACATGGATGATAGTGGCTTTAGTAAGATGTGACAGAGTACAAGCGACTAACAATATTCTATTAGTTGTAATGGTTGTTTTATAATTGATCTTGATGAGACAGGTGCACAGGACAAAGTTTAAAGACAGAGAACAAATGGGGTGGCCTATCCCGCACTTGATGACTAGTTAGTATCCTTTTGGAGGACCAAAAGGTCTTAGTGGGGAGGCATGATCCAAAATGGTTCTAGAAACCAAAATGGGTCCAGGAAGGCCTAAAAATAAAATTTCTTAGAATCACTTCAAAATGGACGTGTGCATAGGCCTCGTCATTACAAAACCAACGCAACATGAATGGGCTCAAACAAACACCATATGCGAAAGATATCACATTCTATTCATTTTTCCAAACAAACAAAATTTTTGCTGACTCTACAGTCTGTACACTGTTGACAGGGCTGCTGATCGTACAGATCGCATGACCGTACAATGATGTTGTAGTGAGTTAGCATGCTGATAGTGCGGACAAACTGGCAAAAAGGTGGGTGAATGATTTGGTGACAAGTGTTTTTTTCCAATCAAATGATGTGGTGCCACATAGCCCAGTCATGGGCTGCCAAGTGGTACCTCCAATTTGGATGGCGTGGTAAAATTTTATGGACTCCATAGGAGTCGAACCTATGACCTTGGTCCGGGCGGAGCACTTTGGTAGGGATGGGATACTAGACCACCCATGTTGTGAATTGTAAACTATAGTCAAAAACTATTATTTGAATTTTAACAAAGTTATATTCGACAGAGTAAAGGGTTGGGGCCTAGGCCCAGCCCCCGACACTTTCGCATACGACCGTTACCATGTGACTCTTGCGTTAATACTATTGGCACAGATTTGTGGGGATAGTGCCCAGTTGGATGGGCTAGCCTACGAACCAAGGCGGGTGACTAGACGCTAGGAACAAGGGGCCCAATGAATTGCATGCGCGTGGAGCTTGGGGGCACGACCATATGGCCAAGCGCATATGACTGATACTAAGATTCTGAGGAGACCAAGTGCACCACCCTATCCCATGGACACATGGACAATAGGCATATGACCATGGGCCCATACGGAGGGGGTTTCCCCCTATTTTTTCTCAAAAGTGGTTTTTTTAACTATATGTTAAAGATTTTAATTGATTTTTAAGCCTGTTTGGGGGGATTTTGGTCATTATTAGAGGACCTGGAGCTCTTTTTGAATCCATAACTTGGGGGAAGTTGGGATTTTGTTGCCAAATTCAAGCCTATATAAACCATAGGTTCTTAGCATGCTTAGGGGAGGTTCAGAAGAGGAGACATGATGAATAATTGTAAAAGTCAAAGCCATTTTTATGCAGGGAATCCATTGAGGAGAGAAACGTTGTAGGCCATTTCTGGGAGATTCGTTCATCCATTTTCAATGCCGTCAGTTGTGTTGGTTCTTGAGATCTAGAAGAACACAAATAGATCATTTTGTAATCCATTTTACACTTTTAAGAGGTACATTTGAAGCTTTGAAGATAAATAAGAAATCCTCACCCACTGAGACAAAGGCTCGGAGACGTATGCGATATTGCCAAACTCTGTTAACAACTTTTGTTGTTATGGTTTGTTGATTTTTGTGCTTATTTCTAGATCTGTATATCTTCTTATGGCTTCCATGTTAAACCTTTAATTCTTCCTCTTTCTTCAAATTCCTAAATGGTCAAAGAACTCATGTTTTAAAACTCAACCATAGTCTTTAAAAGATCTTTTCGGATCATGCATGTGTTATGAGGGCTTTGTTTTCCCATGCACACTGCGCATTGTGTTTGCGCTTCTTTTGATGAATTAGCGCATGTCAATTTTTGACCCAATTGTATAGTTTTTTCCTTTGGAATGCATTTTAGGGCTGCAAGTGAACTAATTGTTGTTGGTATTGTTGTATTTATGTAACCATTTGCATCCAATGTTGCAGACGAAGTTTCAGTGATAACACATACAATGGTGAGGGAGCGTGATTATATATCCCAAGAGTGCATATTTTAGTTACAACGCCATTAAATATAATTATTAATTATGGGATTTTGTTCTAACAAAACCCACTTATCATAAGTCTAGTGGAAAATATTAGTGCGCATGGATTTTTGTTGGAGTGATTATTATAAATCATTTAATATATGGTTCTAACCACTTTGAAATATTGTGGCATATAATGAACAACCTCGAGTGAATCTTGGGGCATGGATCTCGTGCATGTTATGAAACAATGTAATATCATATTGGTAAATCATTTTACTGGTGCGCGAGATACCCAGGTTCAATTCCCTTCGGCTCCAACAATAATTTTAAACAACTCCATCCATAACTGGCCAATGGGAGACTGCCACGTGGTGGCCTCTCATTGGTTGATCAATGCCACGTGTCAGACAATGAAGATGCCACTTTTCAACATGCAATTGGACCACGTCATCCTTCCTCTACCATTGTACAGCTTGTAGGACCGTGCCACGTGTCACCCTTGTAGTGGTGACATGTGTCACCTTTGACTTTTGACTTTTGCCAATTTTGACCGAACTTTGACCAGCCATATATTTTTCATATGAGCTCCATTTGAGGCATCATTTTCACCGTTGGAAAGCTAGTGATCTATGCACATTTTGTTTTTTTTATCATTCATTTGAGACAGTCAAATTTTGAGCCTTTGTGTATCCCCCGAGACCTTTCTGAGAATTCTGGATCCTCCTCGACCTCTATGAGCATTCCTTAGATCCTCCTGGATTAGTTTAAGTTACTCAGAGTGTTATTTCCAACATGAGAGATAAAGAGGCTTATTGATATTTATTCATCATACCTATGTTAGCACCAGGAGTCACCCTTAGACTGCTAATAGGTTAAGCCCAATACCCATTTGAATATTAAGAGTAAATGAATAGATTTCAAACTTGATAATGGATCAAACTGATATGATTTGAGACCAACTCCAATACACTAAATGAATAGAAACTATGCTCTAGCAAAGAGGGCTAAAGAAACCTTCAATCAATGTATTTTTTATGAAAAATTAACAGAAGAAAGTGTAGAGGAACACTGAAATAAATAAGAAAATCTCACTTCCAGCTCATTTGACTCACTTATTGAGGAACTTTAATAAACTAGGAGCTTCCTAATTCAGAAATACAAAATACTTAAATGGATAAATTTCATGACAGTATGCAACAAATTTTTTACTGCACATTCATGTAAACTAAATTGTAAATGAATCATTCATGAACAACACTCTATTAAGGTAGAAGGTAAAATAATAGATGGACAAGAACAAAAGCTGATTTTCAATTGCATATTAAATCCTCAAATCCATATACACGGAGTTTGAAACTTCAAAAATCAAGATGAGTGTACTAGCCTTAGTTTTTATCACTTGAACCCTTATATCATTGAACAGTATTGAATATATAGCCTATCATTATCCATTTCCCTTTAGGAATTCGATATCAATTAATTACATAGGATTCCCTTCATCCTAGGAGTTCATTGGAAAAGGTTACAAGAGAAAAATAACCAATCCCTAATTTCTAGGGTCTTGTCTAGGCTGGTTAATGCTTGCAAGACACATCAAACTACAAGATTTGATGATAGAACACCTTTCCCTCTCATTCACCTGAAGATTTGGAGGATATTTGTTCAAGATAGAAATCAAATGCACACCGATTCTCGCTGACTGTACAATTTTGTAGAGAACTTGTGGATATTCGTTGTGAAATATCTGTTTCCAATAATTTCGCAGCATTCTGGTAAAAACTCACTGCAAAATATTTGTTTATTTGTGTTTTCAATTTTGAAGCTTGATTTCACTGTGTACAACATGTATAATGGATTTCTTCATTCTGTTAACCTCAAATTTGGTTTGAAACTCACTGTCAACCATTATTTCAAGTGGGTTATCAAAAATGTATAAGAAAAAAATAAACCTTTAGGGTTTCACCTCAACTTGTCAATCCCAAGACTTGAGCAGTCCTAAAAAATGAGACCTTCCTTGAATGTTGTTTGTGAATCTTTGGGCTATTTGGCTGCTTCTTGTACCAATAGTTCAAAGTTCTTCTTTGCAACTTCTTCACTTATTTGATGCAGCATCTCTTTTAGAGACTTGTTCTGTCAAATGACTCTAATGAATCATTATGAATTCCAATTACATGAAAATTACCACAAAAATAACATTGAGTCCAACGCTCAAACTCATGACTACAATCCGTTATGGAGAAAAGGCGGTTTGGTAGCGTTTTGACAGGAGCAGTACAACGCTACGAAAAATCAAGAATTTTGTACTGAGGTTATAATGATACATTGAATAGCACAAACTCATATTGACAATGTAAGAGACCATATGTACATAACATGAAGTGACCTCTACACCTTTGACAAATACCTAACAAGGACTAAGAGAAAAATGAGTTTTATTCTTGTATAGACATGAATTATTTGGAAAATGTATTAGAAAGAAATATAAACAAAAACAAAAACAAAAAAAGGTGGAAATGACCCCCGGTGCATTTCATGTGCTAAAAAAATATGTGTTACTATTGTTATCTAAATTGAGCACATAGGGTTGTTAATTTTACTAACCATTTTTCTAATGGTTGTAGAACAACTACCATGTGTAACAACATTTCATACCTACAAGATGGTTTCCTAGTTCCTTGATAGATGTTGCAATATTGAGCATATTATAAGTATTTCATGATGGCTCTCCCATAAAATTATAAGTATTTCATGATCCATGATGCAACATATAAGGATACCATATACCCTGAGCTTATACAAATGAACTATTTATATAATAATTGGTCAAATAGAAAACCAATTGTTTCTTCTATGTTGTCAAGTACCCTTGTGACACAACACCTACGGTGAGAAAAATAATTATGTCATTCAAATAATTTGGTACTATGTCATATCATAAGACATGTGCTATGTCACATGTTCTAAACGTTGAGACCCTATGAGATAAACCCATTGCATTATATCTTGACTACAAGTGATTCCCTAAAAAAACACAGAGAGTTGCACCTCAAATTTAGCTGTAGCATTCGACCTTAAACTTTCTCTTAACCTCACACATGAGGACCAACGCAAATCATTGATGGACATCATGTGCTTAGGGGATAAAAACCTAACGAAGCATCATTTTTTAGTTTCATGAGATGATGAAAGAATGTTTAGGCATGGACTAGGTGACCACATTTTCCATCCACTCCCAATGGATAGCTTCATAAATTGGACCAAAAAATCCAAATTTTGCATTGCTTCTTACTAAGAAAAACCCTAGTTCTCAAAATCGATGAAAAAGACAATTTACAAGGCATGGGACCCGAGGGTGAGGCGTGTGTTGGTCACTATAATTGCTTATTTAACTAAACAATCAAGTGCTACATAAATTGTCAGCCCAGGGAAGTTTGTTTATTTCAAAGGTAATCACGCACTGTATATGCTCAATCTCAAAAGCAATCTAGAGTTGTAGTAAAAATACATTAATCACACTTTGCCTTTAATAAAACGAAGTTCTAACTTGAATTACAGGAAAGCAACCTACCTATTGCAGAGTTCAAAGTTTAGAGAAATAATTATCTAAAGAATCCTGGATTACATTTAAGAGAATAACAACAAGATGCTACAACAGGAAAGACCAACTACTCTGTAATAGAGAACATGACCCTATTCCCCAAGAAGGAATCTTCAACACCTGTTTCCGATCATCACACTTTTATGAACTCATTGCTAACTGAAATGATTGACACACACACTGAAGGCTAACTAACTCTTTAACAGAGAACAAGACCCTATTCCCAAGCAGGAATCTTCAACACCTGTTTCTGGTCATCACACTTTCATAGAATCATTGCTGATTGAAATGATTGACACACACTGAAGACTAACTATCTCTTAACAGAGAACAAGACCCTATTCCCAAGAAGGAATCTTCAGCACCTGTCCCTGATTATCATGCTTTCATAAATTCACCAAACAGGATTGCTAACTAGAATGATTAACAGTTACCCAAACATGAATTATATGAAAACAATGTAACAACCAGTAAAGCAGAGTTTCAGCAAGGCAGAGTTCAGTAAAGTAGTGTTTCAATAAAACAAAATTTAATCAAGGCATGAACAGAAATAACACTAACACACTACAAAGCTAATGGGTGAATCTTGTGAAGACGGTGGGCCCTTCCTTCTCACAAGATTCCCCTGAAATGAATGGAACTAGAGAGAAATGCTCAGAACAATATTTTATTCATCTGTCAACTGTATCATATTACAATGTCTGAAATAAAACACGTCCTTCTCTGTAAATCCTTTCTTAGCCAAGCAAAAGGTCCTCTCTAATGGTGATTTCCTCTTATTTAAAGAGGATAATCCCCCCAATACAATTTGATCATCAAATTACATGTGCGCCTCTGAATCCCATTCTTAGTCAGATCAAATCTCTATTGGAATAGGATATCCTCGTCTCCCGTAACAGAATGCTATTACAATAGTTGAAAAGGTGCTGAGTGAGGTGTTGTTGTTGTGGCTGGAGTAACAACTTCTATATTTATCTTCTTTACTGTTGTATGTTGTTTCAGCATCACAAATCGCGAGCTGTTTCAGCAACGGGATTTGCATTCTGACTATTTTAGCGACGTTGTCTCACGCAGCAACGATGGTTTATAGCTCACGGTGCGGCTGTTGTGGTCAGTGTAATAACTTTGTGTTGTTGTTTCGACATTGCAGACCATGGAGAGTGTAAATTTTTTTGTGTGAGTTGTTGTTTCAGCATCGTAAACCATGGAGATTGTAGCAGCTTCTTGTGTGAGTTGTTGTTTCAGCATCGTAGACCACAGACTGTTTCAGCCACAGGGTTTGCATGCTTTGACTGTTTCAGCAACATGCCTCAATGCTAATCTGCAGTTCGAACTGTTTCAGCACTTATATATTTCTGATCAATGGTTAAGTACGAGATTAATGTAAAATTATATGCAAAACAGATTAAACATATAGTAAAGAGAAGAGA
>SNQJ01S0222813.1:0-14919 GCA_010110895.2 Picea sitchensis
CTTCGCCATTGGGGTCTTCTTGAACTAACACCATTGCGATGGTGGAAGTAGAAGCGGCCAAGTAAAGGATATAATCCTTTGTATATTCAGGGGGATGTAACAAAGGTGCATGGGTCAAAGCGTGCTTGAGAGTATCGAATGACCATTGAGCAGTGTCATCCCAGGTGAAAGAGATGTTCTTTTGCAGTAACCGCATAAATCCTTTAGTGATCTCAGCATAGTTGCAGATGAAACGGCGAAGAAAGTTTACTTTGCCTTGCAAACTCTGGAGTTGGGTTAAATTGGTAGGTGGAGGTAAGGCTAAGATGGCCTTGATCTTTAAGGGATCCACCCTGATTCCATCTTTGGAGACAATGAAACCGAGGAGTCGACCGGATTTGACAAAGAAGATGCATTTTTGTGGGTTCAGACAAATACAGTAGAACTGACATCGAAGAAAAATCACTCATAAATGATCGATCTGATCGGATCGATTTAGCGAATGTGCGGGTAAATCGTCGAGATACGGTTCTGCTATATGTTTGATGTCATGAAAAGCGTACGGCATGGCTCGCTGGAAAGTAGCACCATCATTTTTAAGGCCAAAAGGTAGCTTTCGGTAGGCGAAAGTACCCCAAGGGCAGATGAAGGTTGTCTTATGTTGATCGGCAGGTAAGATTTCAATCTGGTTATATCCAGAAAAGCCATCCATGAAAGAGAAGATTACGCTCCCTGCACAATTATCGATGATTTGATCAATGAAGGGTGTAGGGTAGTTGTCCTTGGGACAAGATTTGTTGAGATCTCGATAGTCAACGCAAACACGGATGAATCCTTGTTTCTTAGCAACCGAAACAAGGTTGGAGACCCATTCGGTTAAAGGGACGGGATAGATGAAGCCAGATTTTAGAAATTTTTCAACTTCTGCCTTTATGGCTGCAATTTTCTTGGGATGAACCGGGCGGAGATTTTGTCGAACCGGTTTCACGTCAGGGTAGGTTTTAATTTCGTGTACGACTATTGAAGGCTCAATCCCTAGCATTTCCTCATAGCTCCATGCGAAGACATCACAGAATTCCTTGAACAAAGCGGTGTAAGAAATCACTTCGTCGGGTGTGAAATTAGCACCAAGGTTAATGTTTTCCATGACACCTTCTTTGATTGAAATGTCAATCATGATCGTAGTTGATATGTTACCCATGTTCCCCTCAGAGAGATTATCTTGTGTGAGGATGGGAGATTGCGGAGCATCGGCAACATCGGGAGGGAAGACAGAGCGTATGTCTTGGTGAATTTCTTCCAACGGCGGAAGAAAAGAGGATCGATGGTGGTTGTCGTCCCAAGGCAGGTCGTCGATGCTGAGAATTTCCATAATCGATTCGTCTGAAGGAAAAATGTGGGAAATTTAATTGACGGCAGATGATAGGGAGTCCAACCATGAGGGCACCGAGTAAGCATCGGGTGTCAATGAGTGTGAAGTATTCGAAGAGGGAGAGGCAGATTGAAAAGCTACGTATGTGGCCTTGGCTGGCCTCAGTGGCATAGTGTCACCGAGCACATCGAATTCCAAAGGACTAGGCACAATCCAAGGATCAGATGATTCCAAGGTATGATAAGGCATAGTCGAAATCATATTGACGGAAACAATATGATGTGAGATAGGTGGAAGTGGTGTAGAGAAAGTACCCATGAGGCTAGAATATTTCAACAGGCCAACATCAATTCTTTCATACATAACCGGGTGGTCTCCCAAAAAAGGAATGTTGTTGGTAGCAGGGATGCGAGCGTCGGGTGTGCAGAAATCAAGCTGATCGATGGTAAAAAAATTTCCTTGATGGGGGAATTGTACACATAGAAACATTGACGAGGCGATGGCAGTCATAGCATAGAACCAACTTCTTCCAAGTAGTAGGTTGTAATCGAGNAGGATAGTCCGGTGGATTTGTTGATTGTGAACAACAACATCTATTTGGAAGGCTAGCTGGTGGGAGAGTCGCGGTTGATGATCATCCAGGTTAAACATGAGGTTGTTTGATGACTCAAGATCAAAAGTGCTGATAGCGGCTAAGAGTGTTCTACGTTGGCTAGGGAAGTGTTGTAGAACTTCCAAGGCGGACATGGCACACGGGGCTTGGGCCAAATCTTTTACAATGTTGTAATTTTGGGCAGCCCGTGAATTAGGATTGAAGGTAGATTTCTGGATGGTTCTCTTAGGAGGGCGTAAGATGGATTCAAAAGAAGGTTTCTCAATATGGAGTGGCCCGGATGGAGGGATAACAGATGGAAGATTGGCGGAGGACAGTAACGGGTCTGACGGAGAACCGTTAGTGATCTTCGATTTATCAAGTTTAACTGGCATGTCATATGTCGCAGAGCGAGTTGTTAGATTAACTTCGTTAAACATGTAAATGTGGGCACTTGTCGAGGCCTCATCATGGGGTTGATTGGAACTGCCCCCCAGCGTGGGGGTTTGTGAAACCAAAGATTGCTGATCCGGAAAAGGTTGAGTGAGCACAGCGAGTTGTGAATTTCCTTTGAAAAGTTTGGCCACTTCATCGTGATGTGGAAAGTCTCGAGTGTAGTGATTGTCACCACAAATGAGACATGGGAATTTTGGTTTTTGTTG
Organism: Picea sitchensis; assembly: GCA_010110895.2. Classification (NCBI taxonomy): domain Eukaryota; kingdom Viridiplantae; phylum Streptophyta; class Pinopsida; order Pinales; family Pinaceae; genus Picea; species Picea sitchensis. The sequence continues at coordinate 2,606 of SNQJ01S0222813.1, forward strand.
TGGTTGTTTTCCAGCAGCAGGGGTTTGCGATTGGGTCTTGGGTTGTTTGTTGTTATTTTTCTTCTTTGGTTTGTTTCTCGCTTTCTTCTTTCCCCCAAGTTGTTGTGAAGGGGTTGATTAGACTGCATTCACATCAGAGACCTGAGTTTGATGGGGGGTAGAAGAGGGTGCAGTCGAACTGGGAGCAGCCATCGAAGTGGGCCACTGGATTGTTCCAGTAGACTGGGTAGTAGATTGAGTTTTGACGGAGCCAATAACTCCATCCGCATGCGAAGCAGTCGATGGTTTGGATGGATCGTTAGTGGCACGGGTATCATTCGGTATCAACTCGTACAGAGTACCAGATTGCGAATAGACTAAGTTTAAGTACTGAGCTCGGGAAATAGCTTATTCCTCGGTGACTACACCACCCATGGCAACGTCAAGAGCAATCTGGGGTAACAACGATTTCGTGAACCATTCTGCTAATAATTGGTCAGGAATGACTGCTTTGATTAGCCTTCGTCATCGTCTCCATTCATGAATGTGGTCGGAGATATGTACGGAAGTTTTCTGACGAAGGGAGGTTAATAGTTCAGTACTCATTTCATATCGAATGGGTGGTTGGAAGTGCGTGAGGAAGGACATGGCGAGGGAGTTGAAATCGTGAAAAGATGCGCGTGGTAATTCAATATACCATTTCGCTGCGGAACCCGTAAATGTTCATTGGAAAAGACACAAAAGAATCGAATTATCCATGAGGGAGTTGGATGAGCACCACAAATGGAAGGTTATCACGTGGTTGTTCGGGTCTTCTCCAGAATTTCCGTCGAATTTTGGGATATCAGAAGGAAGTTTAGCTAGAATAGCTCGCCAAACCGGAGAATGATAAATAGGATCATTCGTTAACCGAGACAAGTCTGGAAGGTCCAGGGTAGCTATAAAAGGTAATTGTCGGTTAACCTATGGGTAATGTTGGTGTGGCAGAGGGACACTAGTGGGGCCCAATACTGGGTTATGTGGATAATTATAACTCGTGGGCCCTCTCATGTGAGGTTGGTTTTGACCAAGGTACACAGGATTTGAGGTGTTTTGAGAAGCATGTGTGAGCGGAAGATAATCGGATGGGTTTTGTGGGTTATAGGGTGGGTTTGGCATTTTCCCATAAGGGGGTTGTTGCGAAGTCTGATCATTTTGTCCTGCCAAGAACTGTGGATTTCCTTGAAAAAGGACGTTCCACGGATTGGGTGGGGTGGACACATTTTGTCCGAGTGGTTGATGTTAGGCTCCGCCTTGAGGCTGTCCCCCAGCATGAGGGTGCCCCTGAATGGGATTTGTCCTCCGATGGGAGGATGCCCCCCAGCTTGAGGTAGAGTTCCCGGGATTTGAGAACCAGACGTGAAAGACTGATTGGTACCGCCAAGTGGATTAGGACCACCAAGACCGGTCCCTCTGGGTTGTTGGATAGGTATGGAACTTCCCAGTATGACTTGGGTAGTAGTTTGGGAAGTGGTGGCAGCGGAAGCATTCAGTGCCCTGAATCCAAAAGGGAGTGTAGGTATTGGCATTATAGGTGTGCCAATCGGAGCTTGATTAACCACCGCATTATCGGCGGGGATAGTCGGAATATGTGGGACCATTGTAGAATGGGCCGTTTGGAGGGGAATAGTAGGCCTTGGGCCAACGGACGGTATGTTCGGACCAACGGGTGGTGTGGCTGTAAAAGTGGTGGTACTGGTAAAGTGATTTGGGGGTACAGTGTAGGAAAAAGGTGCATCGGCACCTTCCCCTGTTCCATAAAGATCTCGCACCAAGCGTGGTGGACTTCGAACAATGTCTGCGGTCCAAAAAGGGTCATTGGATAAAGGGTTTTGAGAAGACCCAGCCAGAATGTCAAAAGGATTGATGACAACAAATTCTCCAGCAGAATTCAGATGGAGGATCTGTCGTTCGTATCCCTTCGGAATGCGGTAAGCTTCCGAAGATTCTGAAACAATTCAAAAATTCTCCAAAGGAATGGGAACTTCTTCCTAGGAAGTTGTAGTATTTTGAACCTTTCTCTGTTGAGGATATTCCTCCGTAGAATGAGGGGGTAAAAGGGTGTTTCCTTCCATATTTTTTGGAGGAAGTCCCTGTAGCCTCCACGAGCGTCGTGGAGAGTTGATGTTGGCGAAAGAAATCTATGGCCAACTAACGAAAAGAAACAGCACACGCTAAAATAATCTAAGAATCACAACCAAGCAAACAGGACCTTCTTTTGATGACCGTACTAGTTGGTGATGAAATCCAACGTCGTGTGATCAAGTCCAGAAGGGGCGGGGATATGGTGGAACAGTTACAATGGCGACCTGCTTAACGAACTTACGCCTTGGTGCAAGCTTCCACGCAGTAATTGTGGATTTACCCTCCAAGGAGCCCGAGTGATTTTGACCAATGTCTTCTTCAGGTACAATGAAACTTCCCGTCACCGTCACCTTGTGTAACACCTTAAATATTATGGCCACTAAGGTTACCAATTCACAGTCAGCCCCTGGGCGGGAACAATCGACAGTCCGATCTGAACATACGGGCAGGGTATCGAGCCCGAAATCAACTAAAAGGATTCCACGTAGTAATTATGGATTTACCTCGAAGTGATCCCCATAATACGATCTAACCACCACAATCAGTTAAACCACGAAGGGTTAGTCCTCGTACCTCACCCGAATGCGACCTCGTGCGTAACCCCTGTGTAAGAGGGGGATCCCAGGAAGACTTATACGATGATTGGATTTGACTCTCCCTAACTCAGGATGCTAATGTTTGTTTTGGAAACTTTGGAGAGCTATTCTCACAGCCCTAATCCAAAGTACTAAGCCTAGTCTACTGTTGGTGGAGGATCCTAGAAAAGAAAAAGTTCTAGATAATTTTTAATTAGCGTTGATTTTATGGTTGTTCTTTACGCAAAAGGGGGTGCATGGAAGTGAAATGAATGGAATTATGACTCAGTCCAAAAAATGCAACAAATATGATAAGCAGTCATTTCTTTTCGATGAACATCTATCTAAGGGAGAGAGAGAGTTCTTTTCACTAACATGCACGAATACGGAGTATCCTCAAACAATTCTCAATCAAATCTTGATGTGATGCTAAAACTTTTTAGATGCCTTCTAATATGCACAATCAATCATGAAGATGCCTTTTATTGGTTGTATATGAATAATGATCAATTCAACACAATGCTCGTCCTGCTAATTACCTTCTTGTATGAATGAAAACCAAACTAGCACAAGAAAAAGTCATACAAACAATACACCATTTCATTGCAATCAAAACGAAAAGCGAAAGAAAAGAAACAATCAAAGAGAAACACAAACTTCACACCCAAAATAAAAAATTGAAGAACAGTGATATTAACTAAAATCGAGATGAAGAGGTCTGTAGGCCTTTGATGACCTTCACCAGGGTTTTTATTCAGTTGATGAGAAGATGAAAACAATGCATGGGTTTCAAACTTCACTCAACAGAAAAACTCAAAGTCAAAAGTGAAGAAGGCTACAAAATCCAAATAGTAAGATGTTTGTTCTTCAAGCAAAAGACAGATGTCAAGGCTGAAAGGGAAGAAACATTGATTCACAAGGTTACTCAGCAGAGGAGACACAGAGAAAAACCCAGAAAAATGCAATTCTGGAAGGTTTGTTGGCCAAAAAGAGGTTGGCGCTAAGTTTCCAAAGGCAAGGAGCGTTACAGCGCTCTGTGCAAGGCTATGGGGGAGCACTTGCACTCTGTTAACACTGGGACAGGGGTGCCAGGTTCAAAAACTCCCAAAAATGTCAAAAAAAATCCCAAAATTGCAATTTAAACTCGACAACTATGCTGAGTATGATGGGATAAGGAGCCAATCAGCTCATGAAACCAATCAAAAGAGGAGTGGACCAGGTCTGAAACAATCAAGGGGTAGAACAAGGTCAATGAGGAGAAATCAAAACAAGAAGTTTCGATTTGAGGTTATCTCCCCAATGGAGTCGCCAGTTTCTGTTGTAGAAAAATCTCCCTGCGGACAGGTAGATTGCCTCAAAGATCTTGACCCTAACTCTAAGACAGAAAATGCTTAACATGGACACTGACTTCCTTTCAAATCTATCTAAGCTAACACGTGGGAAGGAAGGATAACAAAAGTACCTCTTTATCGACGTTTGTCCCTGCACGCTCCTAGTTGTGCTTCGATCCTTTGTTCCTCGTGGACAAAACAAGATACGACCACTTCCTACTCTATTGATATTAGCTTGAAAACAGATCTATCTATCAACGATAAGTTCATGTAACATCAGACACAAACTAGAAAGAAACAAGCCAAGCATGTCATATTAATGAGAATAACGACAGCAGTACTTACAATCGTAGATGTAAATGCGACAGCTTCGTCGGGTCCTCTTCGTCTAACCCTTTCCTAAAAGATCCACAACCTGGATAACAACAGCTTCACTGATCACTCTCCTTTAGCTGACTGTGTGTTTTCTACAAGATCATAGGTTTCATGCTAGCAGTTCTCCTCCCTTTCCACCATCTTAGAGCCTGTTTGTATAAGTTAAGAGGAGCTTAACCTCTTGAGTTATCTTTAGAACAAGTTGGGAACTTTCTCTTTAGATCAGGGATCTCTTGATGAAACCAAGAATTCGAATACAACTGCCTCCTAATCTTGAAATATCCTCTCCTTATTCTCCTCAACGGGCCAACCACTGCCTCAGATTAGGCAGCGGTCCCTTAGAAGGGGCATCAGAGCGCTGGAGCGTTCCTTGAGAAGATTAGGGGAAGCGTCAGCACCCTCAAGGTGAGTAGCGCTCCTTCAGAAGGGGAAAGGGAGTGTTATAACTCTCCCTGATGCCTTGTAGGGGTTAAGGCTGATATAGGGGAGCGATCCCCCTCAAAACCTTTGTTTCAGGGCTTTCCTCAGGTGTTAAGAGTTTCTTGTCTTCTGTTAACCAGTTCTTCTGCTTCAGATCAGGTGCATGAGATGTTTAAGTGTCTCCTTAGTGTCGTCGGCATGGTAGTATGCTCGAACATCGTTTGCGACACTTGTGACCATCTTGCGACACTTGCGAAAGTTGTACGGAAGATGTGACACTTACGACAATTGAGAGGAACATGCGACACTTATCCATTTGAGTAATTTTGACGTATAACACTAAGTCTACTTCTTCTAATGTACAAAATGCTCTGTCTCCTACCACTCCTACCGGTAAAACTTATGAGGTGAACGTCGTTCAATCCACCCCGACCGGTAAAAATAAATCTAAAAAGGGGAGAGGCAAGAATAAGGAAGGAAAAACTAATAATCAAACAGAGCAGCCTAAAAATACCCCTGTTGAAGATCGGGATAAGCGCAAACCCCGGTACCCTTGCCTTATCTGTGGTGATGATCACTACACAAAGGATTGTTCGAGACGTGCTGAGGTCACTAAGTTCCTTCAAGGGACCTCAAAGCCATCTACCCCAGCAGTCTTGTCTCAACCTTTCCCATCCCAACAACAGGCTCAGTTGGTCATTCATGACCAACCATCTACTTCTACCACATCATATGTTTTGATGTGTACCGGTGATTCTAAGCCAAACAACGTTGCACTCACGACTAGAGCCAAAGATTATACTCCATCTAAAGAGAAGGTTGACAATTTACCTCCTACTTTGGTACAAACCTCTCCACCTACCAACGGTCCTCTTCATCTCGAACGACCGAGCCCTGATACAGTTCTACGACCACCCCCCAAAGGTGTTGTTAGAAAGTCAGCTTTCAATCCTCATGCTCGTGTGGCCCAGAACTACAGTATTGTGGAAGATCTGGCCCAAGCACCTTCAGCGATGTTATCCCTTGAAGTCCTTCAGTCTTGTCCTGCACAACGGAAGGCACTGTTGAAAGCTATAGGTTGAATTGACCCCACAGATACGAATTTGATAATATTTGATCTGGAAGATCACATTCCAAGGTTACCACCCCAACTCGCATTTCAAATTCAAGTTGTTGTCTCTAACAAGAACATTTGTCGAACTATTATTGATGAGGGTGCCTCTACGTGTGTAATGTCTTTTGCTTGTTGGAAAGCCATTGGCTCTCCTCCCTTGACTGAATCACAAAACACTCTAAGAGCCATCAATGGCTCTAGTTTTAAGCCTTATGGTGTTCTTCCTTCGTTGTCTATTACTCTAGAAGGTAAGACCGTCCAAGTTGAAGTGGAAGTCTTCGATGCTCCCTTTGATTATAATCTTCTGCTTGGTTGTAGCTGGATCGATTCCATGCACGCCGTTGTGTAAACACTTTTCCGTGTAGTACGTTTTCCTCATCAAGGAAAGGTTGTTACAGTCGACCAACTTGCCTTCTTTAATTCCAATGCTCATACTGGAAATGTGTCGTTTATAGCTAAGACCCCGCCAGGTTATGAAAATGTCGGTGTAGGCCTTTTAAAGGACTCTTAGTTAATGGGTACTTTCCCCATTCCTCCGCCCGATATTCCACGCCCGTCCGTTGCTTCTATCAACATGATCTCCACCGTGCCTCATGAACTTCCTGTGTCACATGACCCTTGGATTGTCCCTGACCCTGGAGATCACACTCATTTCAGCGATGTCATGCCGTTAAGTCCGGTTGAGTCTTCTTATCAGGCCATTCAATCGGCAACACCTTCTACCTCCTCTATTGATGAGTTGTCTCCCGATCCTTTCCGTGTCATTTTTCCCACTGATGAGATGATTATGTCTGTCATGGAGGACACTCCTTGGGACGATGGGCATCATTGTTCCGTACTCTTTCTGGAACAACACACTCTCGAGAACTACCAACGGATTTCAGCTTCGTCGACCGTTGTTGTCATATCGACCGTTCCCAGCTCTATACATGATGTGTTTGATGAAGGGAACCTCAGTAATATATCTCCCATGATTCCCATTGACATATCAGTTAAACCTGGGATAGTTGAAAATGTTCACATTGGAGCTTCATGTTCTCTAGATGAAATCGTCACCTATACCTCTCTGCTCAAAGAATTTTGTGACATCTTTACCTGGAGTTATGAAGAGATGCCCGGTATCGACCCTGCTATCGTTGTACATGAGATAAATACATACCCCGGAGCAAAACCAGTCCGGCAGCGCCTTCATCTGGTCCACCCATGTAAAGCGACGGCAATCAAGCTTGAGGTTGAAAAACTTCTCAAAGCCAGTTTTATTTATCCAGTGGCTCTGACAAAATGGGTTTCTAACCCTGTACCGATCGATAAGAAAGGTGGCAGTATTTTTGTATGTGTTGATTATAGGGATATTAACAAAGCCTGTCCAAAAGATAACTTTCCAACCCCTTTCGTTGACCAGATTGTTGATGACTATGCCGGAAGTGAAATATTTTCTCTCATGGATGGTTTCTCCGGCTATAATCAAATTAACATCGCTCCCGAGGACCAACATAAAACCATTTTTATTTGTCCTTGGGGTAATTTTGCCTATAGGAAACTTCCCTTCAGTCTGAAGAACGTTGGCGCGACGTTCCAACGTGCTATGTCTTATGCTTTTCATGATATAAATCATATCGTTCAACCCTATTTGGACTATTTACCAGCTCATTCTTTACGCCAAGTCGATCACCCCGCTCATCTCTGAGCCATTTTCGTTTGTTTTCGGTTCTATCGTATTCGTTTAAATCCTCATAAATGTGTTTTTTGCGAAGAATCTGGTCGTCTTCTAGGTTTCATTGTTTCACGTCAGGGGATCAGGGTGGATCCTCTTAAGGTTGAGGTGATTTTTAATCTCCCTCCTCCTTCTACACTGCGTCAGTTGCAAAGTTTGCAGGGGAAAGAAAACTTTATTCATCGTTTCATCCCTAATTACGCTGAAATTACTCATGGTTTTACTCGACTATTAAAGAAAGATGCAGAATTCATCTGGGATACCGTGGCCAACAATGCTTTCGAGGCTTTAAAGTTGTCCCTCACACGCACTCCACTTCTCTTTCCTCCTGATTATAGTCGTGATTACTTTATGTATCTTGCTACCTCTGAGTATACTATTGGCATGGTTCTAGTCCAGGAGGATGATAAGGGCAACGAACATGTTGTTTATTACTTGAGTCGAAGTCTCACATCCACTGAAATCAAGTATCAACATGTTGAGAAACTGGCTTTGGCTGTCGTTCAAGTTGTTCAACGCTTTCGGCATTATATCCTCTCATGGAAAACTATAGTGATTTCTCATTTCAACCCTATGCAACACATTTTGACACGTCAATTGCTAGGGGGCAAATACTCCAAATGGATTGTCATACTTCAGGAGTTCGACTTGGAATTCGATCGCACACGTCTAAGAAATCCTTAGTTTTTGCTGAGTTGATTTGTGATTTTCCTCACTCTGCCACAGAAAATGTAGCAATAGATTCATTACCTGATGAATCTCTTCTCCTAATTAGTACTGATGATCTTTGGTATGGATATCTCATTATATATCTCCAAACCTAGACTTTCCGGCCTACTTTGTCTAGCACTGAACGACGTCGCGTCCGTTATCAAGCACGTCAATACATTATTCTCGACGATACTCTTTACTGTCGGGGTATTGACTCTGTTTTTCAATGTTGTCTGCCTTTTGACGAAGTCGAGAAACCTCTGAATGACTGCCATTCCAAAGCATGTGGTGGTCATATGTCTGGGTATGCTACTGCCCAGAAGATCTTACGCGCAGTTTATTTTTGGCCTTCCTTGTTCAACGACTGCAATACTGTTGCCCATAAATGCCATGCCTGCCAGACCTACAACCAGAAAATTCGGTCACATCCTACTCCTCTTCATCCTATGGTCTCAGTTGGTCCTTTTGCAAAATGGGGCATTGATTTCATGACATGTCACCCTCACTCGGCCAGGGGGCATGGTTACATCATTGTAGCTGTTGATTATTTTACAAAATGGGCCGAGGCGATGTCGACATTCGATAATACTGGAAAGACTGCGACGTTTCTTTTTAACCATGTCATAGCTCGTTTTGGTGTTCCTCAAGCTATCGTTACTGATCACGGTAGTCATTTGAGGAATTTTATGATGTCTAAACTTACAGAAAAGTTGGGTCTTCGTCATGATAACTCAACACCCTATTATCCGCAAGCTAATGGCCAGGTCAAGGCAATCAACAAAGTTCTCATAATTATGCTTCTATGGATGATAGGAATTCATAAAACAAGCTGGCACACGATGTTGTTTTCAGCATTATGGGCATACCGAACATCTGTTAAATCCGCTACGGGGTTTACGCCTTTTCGATTGGTCTATGGTGTGGAAGCCATTCTTCCTATAGAATGCGAGATGCCTTCTATGAAGCTAGCTGTCAAACTCTTACCCAATACTTCTGCTGAAGAAGAACGTCTATTGTATCTAATGCGATTAGACGAGACTCGACGTGATGCCACTTTAGTAATAGAAACCCAGAAGAAACGTGTCAAGGCACAGTATGACATGCATGTCAAGCCTCATGTTTTCTCTGAAGGCGATATTGTTCTTCTCTATGAACAGGATCGAGATGTCTTAGGAGCTGGGAAATTCGAACCAATGTGGCGAGGTCCTTATATTGTTCGCCGAGTTTTGGAAAAAGGAGCATATGAGCTGGTCGATTATGATGGTATCCCTTTGAGTGAACCCAGGAATAGGTTGTACTTAAATANACTTTAGTTTGCCTTTGACATTATCTGGTCTCTGCCCTTATGTGACATTGTGTTTGATTGCCAGATGTCGGAGTCTTCGCTACCCTATATTGGCTTCGCTGATGGTGCTAGCCGTAGTACTTGGAACTTAGCTTCCGCTGCGTGGGCAATCTATGCCCCAACAAACAAACTTATATCTTTACGAGGTGTATGTCTTGGTCGTGCTACCAACAACATCGCAGAGTATAGCGTCGTTATTGAATTATTGGTTGATGCTATCTCACTCGGAATTCGTCATTTGGTTGTGTGACTTGACTCGCATCTTATAGTACTACATCTAAGTAATATCTACTCTATTCGAAGTCTTACTCTGTTACGGGTATATTTTCGGATTCGCCTCTTGGAACGATATTTTGATCACATTGAATATCATCATATTCCTAGATATCTTAATACATTAACAGATACATTGGCTAATTATGTATTGGACAGACATTTAAACCATTTATAAATCAAGCACAATAAAATTCTCGCAATATAAAGTAAACCGGTAGAAGCCATTTGTATATATAATGATCAAAAGAGTTTGTTTTTTACAAAAAGTTTGTCTGAAGACCAAAATATCAAAAATTGAAGCTTATAGCTTCTACAAAGTGACGTCACAGATGACGTTCACGGTAACACACAAATGCTCTAGCAACTCTATGGAGCAGTCGACCCATAGTTGTTGATACCCCTACAGTGTGACGATGATCGCGTCGTGGAACCTCTTCTAGAGTCATATCTGGAATGTCTTCTGTCAGGCCCTCTAAATTTTGTTCCACCACATGATAGTCTTCGGCATACTATGGTGCTACTGCTGCTACTTCTCCTCGTCGCTGGATAGGAGAAGTGCCAGGAGGTCTATATGGTCCAACATCTGTGTTATCAACAAAAAATTTTGTGTTAGTCTTCGGATAAATATATAAAACCAAAAATATTTGAATATGATTAAAATTCAAAAACATTTAAAAAGAGAAAATGTGTGTACTTCTTACCCAAGTCACCCCACTGTGCGTCCTCAGGCAGTTCTAAATCTAGATCTCCTCTGAAATCCAACCCGACATAGGCGTAGTCATCGACCATCAGCATCTGGTTTTGCAACCAGTCAAAGAAAATATCGTCATATTTGACGATTGGTCCTGCCACGTGTCGGGCCATGAGTCGACACCACCTCAACATCCTTGGATCTCTAAGACCTGGGAAGTCCCACTCAACCTGTAGTCTAAATACAGGGACCCTCTCAAGGAAGAAGGAAACCAACAAAGAACCACACCCAAATTGTTTCAATTCACCTCGCCTGCATTTTGTTAATTGTCTTTTGATACTGCGCAGCACTGCATCAACCCAGTTAAATACTCGGGGCTCAGTACACTCGATGGCATACTGGAAGTAGCTCTGTAATGCCATATGGGGAGCAGAACTCCCAGCCATCCAAGCAATCATGAAAATAATAGTGTGGAGAGTCAAGTCTGTTACTCCCCAGATCGCCACTTTCCCTTTCTTTCTTTCGGCCTTGGGTATACAATATTGATTGTAGTACTCACTCATCTTGAGTCCACCGCCTCTACTACTAGTTAGACTGACATAATACCCACGTCTGGACAATCCAGTCAAAAAATATATGTCCTCAATGTTGATGGACATTGTGTGAGCTCCTACATTGAAAACTTGTTGATCTGAATCCCACATACGGACTAGATACTCCAGTAATCTGACTTGGGCCCTCATGCCCAGGATGCGGAAGTATTTTAAGAGCCCACAATCTCTCAGTGCAACTATGATGGGAGGATGATTCTCGGCATTTGCATTATCCTCCTCATGTTCTCATTCACGCCACTCGAGCACCATGATTGCTGGCTATTTATCTGCACAAGGAACATAAAATAAGGATTAATGATTTTGTTCATGATCTAAATCTTTTTCATTGGCTAAATATTTTTAAAAAAAATGGAGATTGTGGTTCTCGCAGGTGCCTCATTTGCATAGTGCGAACACCTCGCAGGTGGCTCATGTCTCACCTGCGAGAACGCATCATTCTCGCAGGTCCCGTATGGGCGGCCTGCGAGAATGCCTATGCGTATGTAGGGTTCAAAAACCAACTTGAAAATAAAAAAATAACCAATGAAATAAAAAATTTAAACCATGAAAATGTCAAGAATGAAGAGCTTACCGTAATGCTGCAGACGGCTCGTCAAATGATCTCTTGTAGCTCCCGAAAATCAACGCCGAATTCGGAGGGTAAAAAGGGGGTTTTTGGAACTCAATAGTGAAAATGTGAAATGATGTGGTAAAAATGTGTATTTACTCATTTAGTTTACTTTTTACTATGTCATTTTTGGGTTTTCATGTTTATCTATTGTTTAAACCTAATTACTAATATCAAGATGAGTGTAATGACTTGTAGGTGTGTTGACAGTAATGATTATCTACAAGGGTATGGACATATTTTTTCGTAATGGTATGTTTTTTATTGTTTTTCATGGTTTTTACATAAAACCTCAAGAATCGTTTTTGTCCGTTCTTACGCTCGTAAATACAAGAGAACGTGATCGAGCATAGTTTTATCACTTTTTCGGGCTCAACAAGGTTATACGAAAAAGGAACCCCCCTGGAGTCCTCTTTAATCTCTTTTCAGACTCTCTAA
>SNQJ01S0222814.1:1746-14919 GCA_010110895.2 Picea sitchensis
CAACGAGGCCATGTTAGATACCCAAATACAAAAGATACACTGAAAATAAAGTGAGGAAAGAGGGAAAACCTCATGGGAAAGTCCCCCCTCAAATTATAATGCATAAAAAAATAAAATGAGAAGGAACAAAAAGCAGTTGTTAAGCAACCTTGTCCTTCACTCCAAGAAGACCTCACAACTATGCAAGTTTGTGCGTTGAAGATGTAGATGTCTGCATGGATCTGATGAAGTAGATGAATCATTTATATTTCCACACATGTCCACTTTATCTTCTTATAATGAATAAGATCTAAATAAATTTTGGATGAAATTTTGAAAACCGTGTCGTCGTTTACGGAAAAACATTGAAATTTTGTTGATTTTGAAACGATCATAACTTCACTTCCCAGACTCCGTTTTGGAAGATTTGTTTTTTGAAATTGGATATTTCCCCGAGAGGAATTCAAATATCCAATTTTTTTTTGCAAATTAAGCTAAGAAAATATTATAATTGAGTCTGATGTGCATGGATCCCTTTTTGTCTCCTGATATGCATCCATTGTGCATGGAAAAGTGTCTGCATGTGACTCCTGAGATGCATGCCATATATCTTCCACATGAATTTCAGAAAACAAATCTGAAATGGAGTAGACATCATCTTCAATTAATGGAATACAAATTTGTGCAATTTTTTTTGTAGACGACTCTTCATAATAAGAAGCTTGATCTTCTGATGGATTATCTTCTGGCTCTATCTGTTCAACCTCCTGCATGAAATATTCACAATCTTTTTTATTCCTGAATAGAACCTCCAATATGGTCCATAATTCATTTGGAATTTATTCTTGTGAAACATCATATACTTGATGCATAATTTCTAGAGAAATAAACAAGAAGATAAATCCTATGGTCATATCTTGTCTATTGAGAAAGTCATTTTTCTCATCGGAGGAATTAGGCTCTACTTCCATTGCCATGGTTATTTGGTATAAGAATATACTTTTGAGAAAAAGTAGAATCTTTGGCTTCCACTCCAAATAGTTATGAGGCGTGAGAAGTATTATTGGTGAGTAAAACACAAATTCCATATTTTCTGCGTTCTTCAATATTTAGTACCTGCAAAAATAATTTGGTATAGCTTTTTCTTAGCAGTTTATCAGTTCTGATACCATGTAAATGTGTTGAACCTGCATAAAATAGATCTAGCTAAACAATAATTGATCCGGATTTATGTAGGAACACAATGAAATACAGAAATACACATAAACACAGAGATGCAGCGGAAATAAGACTTCATTTCATTAATAACAAATGACTAAAATATGCTTACAGACAGAATGGAAATAAACTAGCTAGGGCACTGGTAGCTTATCTCTGAGAAGAGATGTGGTAGATACTGGCCTTTGAACTGTGTTGCAATGAGGCTTGAAGGCTTATTATTATTTAGAGACAATGGAAAACCCTAAACATCCAAAGACCTAACCCTAGGAGATGAAACGCCAAGACTATGGGCCCTGTTTGGGTAAGTTGGTACATCAACTTCCCGGGGACGTAACTTTGGCATATGATCTCTGTTTGACGTGTTCCATACCTAGTTAGAAAGATCTATTCTAGGACTACAACTTTTGGGTCATGTTATTTCCCGTTTTCCAAAAAAATGTCATTTAAGGCCTCAAAACGGCTGTGGAAGTTCAGGACTCGAAAAACTGCTAAAAATAGTAAACTGTGCAGAAATTGAAAAACTAAAAGAAGCAATGGTGGGCATCCAAGTGGAATAGGTGGGTGGCCACCAATATCCACCTGGATCAATAATACACACATTTGCAGAGAAAATTGGAGAAAGAAGAAGAAGGAGAGAAAGAATGAAAGAATTCTCATTCACTGTTTTCCACACTCAAAAAGTGAATAATTTATAATAGATATAGGATACAAGAGTAAACAATGAACCATAGTGGTGGTATAGAGTGATATGGACACACACCAATAGTTATGGGAGTAAACTGCCACCTAGTCTAGTCTCTTGGGCAATTACGGGAGTGAACTGCCACCTAGTTGAGTTAACAAGTCAACTAGTCTTCAATTAACTAACTGAACAGAGTAGTGAGGAGTATATCAAGGAATCAAGGGTAATGCGTTAATATGGTGATGATCCCAGAGAAAGTGTGCATTAGCATGGTGAGGATCCCAATGTTGCATGGTGACAAAACCAATGCAGCGTCTAAACTCAACTCAACTAGTCAAACTGAAGTGTCAACTGAAAGAGAATATTCTCCAGGTGGAATATTCTCCCCTAAATTATAGGAGATTGGATAATGACTAATTATGACTAATAAACAAGGAAAAACCTTAGGAAAAATCAATCCTAGGTGTGTTGAAGTAACAAGTTTGTTAGGTTTGAGACACAAGTTTTGGATTGCAAATTGTTGAGGGAGTGTCGCAAGGATCAAGTGTCGGCAGGTGTAATAGAAGCAGCAGAAAAGTGCGTAGAAGGTGTACAAATGAACTGGGCGACATTCCTGTTAAATCATTTTTTGATGGATTGCAAAGAGGCACAATACAAGGGAACAAAATTCCACTATGCATTGTTGTTAATATTGATAGCATTAGTGGATTGAAGGGAGCCGAAAGACACACAATTTTTTTCAGCTGCGAACAGACCATGTTTGGCAAAGAGATGCACTAATGTGCGGCATGCTGCACACAAGAAGAGACAATTAGATTACAACATCACTTTTTAAATCTATAAGGAGTTAATTGGACAATGCATTCAATATATACCGCACATATTACTGCATGTTGTAGAATCATACAAGGGATTTTCATGTTTTAAGGCAAGACACCATCATATATAAATTCAAGCAAAGAAGCACCCAACTCAGAAATGGTTTCCCACGAGATACAAGGTGACTGAAAAAGAAATGGGACATATCATGGAATATTGGGACGCTGAGTGGAAGATACCAATAACATAAACAGAGCATCCATAGACACAACACACAGAAGTAGAATACATAAGGGATGATAAAGAATAAGAAGGACAGGGAAACCAAGGAAATGGCATAGCCGATACACAAAATACTATACCACGATTGGGAGAGAAGAGGAAAGACACAGAAAATGGGAACAATCCAACTTTGCAAGAAGAGAAAAGTTGTGAGGAAAATGACCATTCGAACACTAACATATGATGACTTAGATAAGATCATAGATCAAGTCAAGGAGCTTACTAAGGAGGATTTTGAGAGAGTGGTGATGTAAAAGAAAGAATAAAGGAATGTGGACATGCAAGTTCATATTGTTGCATTGCGATAGATCTTGGAGACAACTAGGATAATTCCAATTAGAACAGGAGAACAAGAGTAGAAAAAGAGTACGACGAATACCACAAAGGCATAATCGATGAAATCTCACCCTTATGCAGCATCAGGAGAGCGTCAAGTGATGAAGATAGAAAAAAGATATTTAGAGTTCCCTACAGAAGAATTGCAAGAGCACACAAAACCACTTAGCCATATCAAGTTAGTGTTATCTCAGTTTCCCAAAGAAGTATTACATGTTTTGAAGGAGAGCGTCACACAAGAAATTCAATTGTGAAAGATATCAATGTCGATGGAGTTGACTAAGGTAGTTGCAGATAATGATGCGCTATAGACAGAATACAATAAACTTAGGCTGGAGAGGGAGGAGGCCTCACAGAGGACACAAATATTGAAGTAGGATGTTTAGGGGGTCTATAGTAATATTCTAGAAATTCCTATGGAGGTAGACACCCATTTAGAATAACAATTCACAAATATTAGTGAATCCATTTAGGGCTTCCACACACAGATTACTGATTTGGAAGCACAACAGACATTGAGGACCCCACCGGAGGAAAGAGAGAAAAGGGAGAAGATGACAACAACAAACGTAGAGAACATCAAAAGTCTGGAAGAAGAGTGTTCCAAGATATATGAAGAAAGAACAAAATTATGGAATCAACTAATAAAATACGTGGGAAAAAGATACAGGTTCCGTAGGACAAGGCATAGAATTTTAAGGAAGTGATGAGAACCTTACCACCAGCAGAAAAGATGGAAACAATAGCATAAAATAGAAAATTATACTTAGAGATGAACTAGATGAGGGTGGAGCAGCAAGCTTGTGCACATAAGATCAAAATGTTGCAGTAGGAAGCATAAAAGGTGACATCAAAACTAGTAGTTGTGCAGAGCATGGTCAAGCAGGTGGTATAAGAAAGTGTAGAAAAATTGAAGACCCATATTACTACAGAGACGGCTGAGGGAATTGCACAGCAAGAAAAACAAGCAAGGTAAAATATCACAACTGCAAGGGAAACATTTCAAAAGTTCATGGAGACCTGGAAGAAAACCTGAAGTGGCTCAGGACAAGCCACAAATGAGTGTTGGGGGCCTATTGGAGAAGGTCATTTTGGGACAAGTTTTAGGAATCACGTAGGAGAAAATCATGAGACAAGTCGGATAAGGATCAATGTGCGTAGAGGAAAGGAAGACAATTAGCACATTTTCAGGAGTCAATGCACGCAGAAGACATAAATTAGTTAGAATTAGTTATACCTTTTGTTCCATTTTGTAATGGGTTAATCCCTAGTATCAATGTATAAATATGTAAATGGGTTCTTGGGTAGAAGGGGGAGATAATTATAGTGATATGGAATGAGAGAAGAGTAGTCCATCATGTAGCAAGATTTAGAGAGGAGAATGAGCTAATTGATCACTATATGCATGAAGGGATAGGGAATTTTGGTTAGAACTAATGTATCTTATGTGAGCACAGTGTGCACCTATTGTAAGGAATGAATATGAATGAATAATATAAGAATTCAGACGTTGTGGATGTATCCCAGTTGATTTAATCTATCTATTGTGTTTGTTTCCATGATGTGTTGGTTTACTCTATTTATTGTGCACATGTAATATATGATTATGGGTTAATATGGATATGTGTTTGATGGTTCCACACACATGTTGAATGATTAAGTAAGATGAATCTGTCATAAATTATTATGTTATGTTGATGGGTTCAACTTATCCTGACAATGGTAAGGGGTACTCTCCGATATACATTCCCAAATAGACTATACAATGTTTGGATTAAGAGTCCCATCCGAAATTTGGCCCGACTGCCATTTATTGTTAACTTTTAGTTTTCTTACCAGTTATGATCTGGTGTACTAATGAAGTGGTTGGGTGCAATGCAGAGGTGTAGATGAATACCATGTATGTAAATACAACTAATATATCACTAATCTATGATAACCTATCCTATATAGGATAAATGTTAACGTAATCGGTGAGTTATAATGCAACCAAAACTTTAAACAAATTTAATATAGCTAGATATATGAAAAGAGAAACATTGGAAACAAATAGCATACGTAAGCATGTAACCAGATTAGTCTAGATCACAACAACATATACTAAAATAACTCACAAAACTCAAGACATTGGAATATTCAAAGGAATATCAATAACTGCAGAATATCAGAGATTTCATAAGAATTAGTCTACAACGAAACAAAGCATTCTTACAGTCCATAGAAACAACAAATATATTCATTCGAAATAGTTCAAAGCTTCGATCTGTTTCTATGCATAATTCCTTTTATAACATGTTTCCCTTGAGGGCTTCTCAATATCGATTAACACAATATAAGTTCTTGAAAAAATTCTCGGGTCTATACAATGATTGAAAAGCCAAAACAAATTCCATGTTAAGGGAGTCTCTAGTCTATTTTATACAAATAATAGTAACTCCTATTTGTCTTTTTTCCTTCTTCTTGAAGAGGTAGTTACAAAATTGTTCACATTCCCTTCTCTCATGACAAGTGGAAAAAGAGGACGAAGCTTGAAGTAGTTAGGAAAAGGACAAAAAGAAAAACAATTGTTTCTCTTTTTACTATGAACTTTTTCTCCAAAGATCACTTGTCTAGAATTCTAACTGGTTATACAGTGACTCAATCCTACTGTAAGATAGTTGTTCCATCATTGCTTCGATCATGCAAATTCTATCATCTAGGGAGCTCATATACTTCTCTAGTCTTGTCATATAATCTTGTATCATGGTATGGAGCTTCACCGACTATAGCAGATGTTGATCAATGAGATTGATAGAGACAAAGGTTGATGCTTCAACTATTTGTCTCCTTTGACTTGTACTTTTCTGGATTTCATGACCAAATTCTTCCCAAGTTCATCTAACCTTGGGAGATGACCATTCCTTATTAATTCTTGGGAAGCTTTGTGAGTTCTTGAATAGATCCCCATTTCCTTGGTTACTTCTTTGTCCACCCATTTCCCTACCTGTTGGAAATGATCTAATGCATATAGTTTTGTTTTCCTTGCTAATTTCAAGGGTCTGTACAATTTTGGAGGCACATCAAGATTCTCTGCTATCCAAGTATCAATGTTTGATATACCTTCCCAAATAATGTTGTATTGTGTCAGATGCATTTGTGTCCGGTCGTTTTGTTCAATAAATGTAGCAACCACATTTTGGAAGAGATGCAAGTTAGCATACATATCGATGATGGCACCTTCCATATCATTCCTCACTTTTTTTCGTGTTGGTTTAAGATTGAGAAGACTTATTTTATCTATCCTAACTTGTTGGATCCTCTCTTCTAACTCTTTGATCCACATTTCCTTTTCCTCATTCAGTTGGCACAACCTTTGTATATTGTCCACAATTGCATCCATGAATGAAAATCCTGCCCTAGTTGTTTCCATAGGGTCTTCCCTGACATATCTTGTTACGGGGACCTGGGTCACTACTAACAAAGGAGTTGTTTCTACTACTAGAACCTTTTTAACCCTTTCTTGTACAATTCGGTCGGTTTTTCTATTGTATGTGAAACTGCGTATATACAATATTTTGGTTGACCGAAAAGGTTCCCAAGGACCAAGACCTAAACCTCTACTCGTTGTTTCTGCTTCTACACCTGCGGTGGATTTTCCAGGGACATCCAATTCCATCGGGTGTGTGTCATTCTCTCTATCATCTGCATTTTTTTCTTCCTTTCTTCCTCGACAAATTTATCTGTTGCTTCCTTTTATGCTAATTCTGTTGCTACTCTTGCTTCTTCATCTAACTTTTTTTCCTTTTCAACAACAACTTTCGCTTCAACCTCCACTTTTTATTTTGCCTCATTTTATGCCCTGTATTTAACTTTGTCAGCTTCTAAATTTTGTTTATTTTTAGCATCATTCCTCCTCTTCAGCACCTTCTCTTTGTCCCTTCTCTTTCTATCCATTGGTGCTTCTTCATCTTCTTCTGCAAAACCTGAATGAGTCGATACTAAGATGGGAGAATATATCTCATCTTCATCTCTCTGCATATTGTTTGGCTACTTCTCTTGCAACTTCTTCGTCCACAATTCTTCCTTTTTACTGAGCATGCCTATTTAATATGACATCGTCATAAGTCCTAGAATTTTGATTTACTCCTTCTTCCCAGAAATCGATGGTGTACTCATAAGGGAGTCTCATGTTATGAAAATTCTCTTTCACGATGTTATTGGGGTCGTGTCTCCTAAATATTTCATCTTCAAAATGGTAGGAGAGAAAGATGTCTACTTATTCTTGGGCTTGTTTGGTGTTTTCAAAAAAGTAGTTTCCAATGTAGAGAGGAAATGGAGGCCAAATGGATTTCTTCAATCTATACAACATCCCTCCGACCCTGTGTATGATGGTTTGATATGCTACTTCTTGGAGAACAATCTTGTTAGGGATGAACCTAGGAAGTAGATGAGGTGGTTTCATTGAATTGTATATCCTTATATATGTACCATGTCCCATTAAATACCAATCCCCAATATTCCTTATAACTTCTATATCTGTGTCGGTCATACAAGGTGGGGAGGTGCAAAAACTCACTACTACATATGGGTGGATTATTCCATGAAATTTTTCCACATTTCCAGTATTTTCATGGTTTTTTTTTTAATAGGGCAGGATTTTTATCGATATTTCCACGAAAGATCGTCGATATAGCCACAAATAGGTTTTTTTAACTTGGTTGGTATTTTCGTCCCTATTGCCATGAAATTTCATCGCTATTGCCACGAAAATTTTGCCTATCTCATTGGTCGGTGTTAACGGCTAGTTGACTAGTTGATCTATATATACCTGACTTTAAGAGACTTTGCAACACAATTGCTATAGTTGCGACATTGTTCGTGGATTTTGTTTGAGCTGTTTATTTTTTCCATCACCCACCGGTTGAAAAAATCCAATTCTCGATCTACATAGCTCAGATTTTGAACTTGCAAGGTTAGTATGTTTTTTTTATTGATGTACTCATTTAACTTGTAAGTTTTTATTCAAATGTCAAAATTTCATGTAGCTTGTTTTTTCCTTGACAATATACTATATGTGTAGTACCATATTTCATGTCTTTGGTTTTTGGATCTAGTTAATATATTCTATGGAAAAGGGTATGTGGATTCCATAATATTCTAGGTTTATGGAATCCACATACCCTTTTGCCTTCAATTGTAGCTAGAATGTCTCTCTCTTTTCATTGATAAAGATATGGAAGTGCTCTTGAAACTCAACCCTGGACAGTGAAATGATAGTAATTGATTGTCATTTTCTTCTCTCTTTTATTTTTAAGAACTAACAAAAAAACACCAACAAATATTGATTGAAGCTTTGATACCACTTGTTACATCCCTAGTACCCAAATGGGATCACACTTGCATAAATTGAAAATAATATAACAGTGAAAATAATGGTTGGGATACTTGCAGCACACCTAATGGTTGGCTAGCACTTACTAATCCAATTAAATGAAGGAAGAAATCTCCATGAATAAAATCTTGAAGTTGATTGTTATATTGATAAATGATAAGTTATGGTATATATAATATAGGGAGGAAACTCAGGTTTATAACAATAAGATACATAAACAATAACCCTAAACTTATGTTAGGTATATATGTCGTTATTATATAAAGGAAACATTTGTACACATATGACCTTATTATAAAGATGTTATCTATGTCGTGATTAGGCACATAACAATCACTTTTAACTAACCACCTTCAACCATCTTAGCTTATGGTTAGCCACCTTTAAATTTCTTGGCTTATGACTAAGCACCTTTAACAAATGAACTTATGATTATATACCATACTCTTCCAATATAAATAAAGTCTATTTGTTTCAACTTTCTCAATAAAATCCACATACCCTTTTCTTATATGTGATGTTTTTTCTCTCAATTTTTTATAATCACACACAATTCTAGATGTAGTGATTAACTCTAGTTAGTATTTGATGTAACTTTTTTATACACTATTAATAAGGAGTATCTAAAATATAAAAAATTCATGACGAAATCTATGATAACATGATGAAATCTACTAGTCAGACAATGAAAAATGAGAACATGCCAAACTGTCTTAGAAAATAAAACTATGACCACTGTAAGTAGCATAAAATTGTGACCATTGTATGTAGATGCAAATCAAAATGTCATAATTTAAACCAGCCCAACCCAATTGTGGATGACAAGTGGTTGGAATTCTTTTTTTAGTGGTGAATTTCAAAGATTGGCAGTTTGTCTACAAAACAACTTAGAGGCTAGTGTATGGTGTCGAGTGATTCAAGTTTGATAAATCTTAACCACTTTCGTTAAATGGTGTGTAATTATTTTCCACAGTGATCTAGTACACACTACTCTAAAGTACAAATTGAAGAATGTCGATCTTAATAGTTAATTGATAATAAAAAAAAGCATGTCAAAATGTCTTAGAAGAAATAATTGTGAGGATTGTATGTCATTGTAAAGAAACATATCATAATCGAAAGGAGTAGCTAAAATATCATGAAGGAGTAGATAAAATATAAAAATTTGACAACTTACTGTTTGGTATGGTGTAGGTAAGAGAATTACTTGTCAGGACAAGGATTTGTCGCTATGAACAAAAATGACAGGAAGCTTGCTCGGTTAAGAGCGACATTAGAGGCGAGGGGTGATGGAAAATGTTATTGTCCTTGCTATGATTGAAGAGGATTTCAAAGAAAAAGACTTTTAATAACAACAGCTTAAAGACATTGTAGGGAGAAGGGGCACGCCAAAGGGGGTTATGAATATCGTCCCTTGGTAAAAGGATTCAATATTTAATGTATTATCTGTAATAATCATCATGTCATGAATTTTAGTATATTTCTTATCGAGATTTTTATATTTTCTATACACACTAACTTTTCTACGTTGTTTTGAATATATAGACGATGCCCCCAAAATGTCGACCTCCAAAGAGTTATTTGCCAAGTACTAGTAGAAATACTCCTTCATAGGGTGATGAACTTCGAGATCAGAATATTGAAGTTGTTGATCACGTTATTAATGATGATATGGATGGAGATAACATTGGTGATTCAAATCAGGAAGATGATATACATAGATTGATCTAAGACACATTTTCTCCAATGGATGAGGACAACCAGGATGATAGTCATGATGTTGATCCTCTACTCAAGAATTCACGTCAACCTCTTTATGAAGGCTCAACAACAAATATTTTATCTATTATATTGTTGTTGGTGAACCTGGAGGTTTTGAATGGTTTATCAAACACATGCCTCACACGGATACTAAGTTATTTAATTTGTTAATTATTTATGCCTGCATGTTCACAAATACTTAAAAGGTTCAATTTTTTCCTATATTGCTATTGTTTTCTAATTCCTAAATTAGTATATTGGATGTGATATTGACGATTAATATTGTTTACATTGACTTATTGTTTAGAATTTTGTAGATTGTTAGGTGAAGTTCTATTACTGATGTCAAATATTTGCCACACACATAACGAGAAATATCTGTGATTATGAAAGAAATTGGAATGGACTATTAGGCTATTGATGCATGTCCTAATGATCATATCATACATTATGGACAATATTCATTAGAAAATGAATGCCCACAGTGTCAAATAAGTAGATATTGAACCGATAAAGCATCAAAGAAGGTGCCTCACAAAGTTCTTCATTATATTTCAATAATTCCACGTTTCCAGCGGTTGTTTAGGTGCCAAAGTATAGAACAGTTTATGGATTTCCATGCAAAGAACAGAAGTCGAGACGATGTTCTTCAAATTCATGCATATGGTTCTGCATTGAAGTACATCGAAGAAAAGTGGCCAATTTTTAAAGAAGAACCTCGTAATGTTAGACTTTCGTTGGCAGTTGATGGTGTCAATCCATTTGGAGAGCTTCGTTCTACGTACTCAGTGTGGCCTGTTTTTGTTATAAACAATAAAATTCCTCCTTGGATGTCGATCAAGAGAGAGCACACAATGGTGGCATTGATTGTTCCAGGTATTTAATTATATTTTATTTTCTTTAAAGTATGACAAAATATTTCATTTCTTTGTTTCATGCATGGTAATTATTTCCTTTATATATAACGACATCTAGATAAGTATAATTAATCATGTAGTATGTTGAACCAATTAGGTAGGTATTAGGTTAAATATATGAACGTATATATTGATCCTCTTATCGATGAGTTGTTGAAGTTATGGGCTAGTGTCACTATGTATGACATCTCTAGACCAATAGGGAAAAAACGATTTCAATTCCATGGAATACTATCATGGACAATTCATGATTCTCTCGAGTTAACACATTTTTGTGGTATATTGTTACATTATTTTGTGATTTAATATGATATATATTTATTGAAAATATCATGCATTATTTTAAATAGTAACTCTAATTTGGCGCTACATTAATTCATATATATTGTAGGTCTTCAAACAAAGGGTAAATTTGCATGCCCAGTTTGTAGTCCGAGGATAAAATATCGTCGTTCAAGGAGTTTAGGAAAGGAAGTGTTTGATGAGTAAAGGCACTTTTTTCCTAAGAACCATAGTTATCGAACTACAGACAAAGAAAAATTCAATGGTAAAGAAGAAAATGGAAAAAAACACGAAGAATGACACATCACCTATGGAAGTTGGAATATATTAGAAATTGTCAAGGTATGCAAATTATTTATGTATGACATATTATATAAATCTTTGGTTAATTTCATTGGTATTAATTTCATTGTGTCCCATTAATTAGTGTTAATTTCAATTTGTTGATGTTTCATGAATGTCGTTAAGGCACGAATGGGCTTCCATGAGGAATGAAAAGTTACCCGATGCAATTCAGTAGATTGCCATACTACGAGCACCTACAAATAGTTCATCTATTTGATACAATGCATATCGGGAAGAACATAATTAAATTGTTATGGTGAATATTAGATGGAAGGATTGACAAAGAGAGAATTGAAAAGATTTTTTGTGACATCCAGGAAGCTAATCACCCATTGCAAAGTGTTATTATTAATTCTAATTGAGATGGTTGTGAACAAAATACTAGTCTTCCTTGGTTATTGACGGAGAAACAGAGCAATATTGTAAAAGAGGTCATTCGAAAAATTAGGTTTCCGATGGGGTTTTCGTTGAACATACAAAATATCTTAATGAAAAAAGGTGATTTTGGTGGGGTTAAAACACATGAATAGCATACATTCATTAAGGTAATTAGTAGGTTATAATATATTTCCTTATTGGTATGCATTTTTTGGAAACAAACAATAATTATTTGTTTTTTGTTATAGTATGTTCTACCTTTATCTCTCCCAGATGACTTTGACAACAACATAGAACAAATTATTTATGTACTTGGCAAATACATGAGGTAAGTATTGTTTTATAAGGAAAATGTACTTCTTATGTGATTTGTAGCGGAAGTTATTGACATATTATGTTTTACCTGCAAATTTATGTATTCCTTGATATTATTTTATTGCACTGACATTTGTAGGTGGCTATCATCAAAAGAAATCCATAAAGAATATATAAGGTATTGGAAGAGAGAAATTCCCCGACTAATGTGTCAAATGCAATAGTATCTACCTCCAGCATTTTTCAATGCACAATAACACTACCTCATACACCAAGTTGAGGAGATTGAATTATGTGGACCAGTACACACAAGGTCGATGTGGATGGTGGAGAGGTAGTTGTAGTCACTGAAGGCTTTTGTTAGACAAAGAGCACATCCGGAGGGTTCTATGGTTGAGGGATATATGGTATATCAATGCATGGTGTATATTAGTCAATATCTACCTAAATTAGTAGAAAATATGAATGTGCCTCGCATTTGGCAT
>SNQJ01S0222816.1:0-14798 GCA_010110895.2 Picea sitchensis
GATCTATAAACCTATGTGAAATATAAAATTAATTAAGGAAATAACCCCCATCCACCCACGTGCAATTATAAAAATTAATAAAAATCAAAATACCCCCCAACCTAAAATATAACCTAAGGTCCAAACATTTAAAAATAAAAAAAACATGGGTTAAATAATCCCATATGAGTGATAGATGGTCAAAGTGGTGAATTACTGAAGATATGACTTCACACTTTGATGGATACCACTCCGATGGCTTACCATTGGAGTCCAATGGTCGGGATGTGGAAGTTAAGTCTCTACACTTCATTTCGATAAAAATTCTCTGACGGTTAAACAAAAAAATTAAAATAATCCCCCTCCCAATGTCCTAGACCATAAACTATTAAAATAATACAAGGTGCACATTTCCCAAAAATATATATATTAAAATGACACATGTTCATGTTTTTCAAAATTATTATTGAAATAAACATTTCCCCAAAACAATATTAAAATAATTCATGTTAAAATCTTAATCCGATGGGTCTCAGAGTCCAATGCTCAGAATGACATGAGTTAAGGAGTGAGCTCACCACTCCGATGGGAGATAAGTCCGATGGACTCTCAGAGTCTGATGGAATCTCAGAGTCCGATGGACTCTCAGAGTCCAATGGTTGGGAGGTGAACTTGAAGAATGAAGTGTAGAGTCTGATGGTTCCGATGGTTTAAAACATTAAATTGATGTAAGGCTAAATCCTAATGAGAAAGATTAATGAAATATTTATATGGTTTCTAAAGTATTCAAGAGGAGAGGTAGGGTTTCCATGAAAATAGGAAGAATTCTCAAAAWATATGGATGTGTGTCTTAAATGCTAATTTTTTTATGGGAATTATCATRAGACKCATGTGAGGGCCAATGGGGATGCACCTGTGAYGTTATGTTAGATTTTGGKGGGTGAGAAAAACAAAATATAAAARAAAAGATAAATTAAAACTAGATCAAAAGAAGAAAAATAGAATGGGTATGTACAAGTTAGGGTTTAGGGAGGAAAAGTAAAAATAAAATTGGGATAATTGTTGGAAAATATCAGTTGGGATGATATTTTTATGGGTTGTGAGTGGACTGTGAGAGACCACCCTCTTTTGTGGATTGCTAGCCTCAACTCGAGGGTGACTGACTATTGATATTTGGAACACTCAGTCTATGGTTGGGTGAAACGTTTGTCCCAAGAATTTGGTTGCACGACTGTTGTGAAAATATAAGTGTTTTATCTTGTGGTTGTGTTAAATTATGTGTTTAATTATTGTGCATGAACTTTGTGTATTTGTAAGTGATCTATATGGTGATGTAATGATTTGTTTAGCTGCATTTTATGTTGATTATTAGCATGTTATAGATGATTATATTTTGTGGTTACATACTGTAGCTATATCCATTTTAATTTGTAGCCAAAAGCTACAAGAAATGAGTTAACTGTAAATGAATTAAATAAGTTAACATAAATTTCATTTTTTATGTATATTCCGCACCGTAATGTCCTTCGGATGGGCTCAGGGATGTTACATTATGGTACCAGAACTTTTGGTTCAAACACCAAGGTTGTATGTGTAATACCCCAAGGATGTGCCATAATTGCATTATGAATTGTAATTTTGTTTTATAGGCTGGTGAGCCAAGTTTATATAAGCTGGTGGGCTTATGTGTTTATTAGGCCAGAGAGCCTAAGTGTTGAAGGCCAAGAGCTTGNCTCTGTGTGTGGACCAACCACGATGAATGACTGATGGGGGACTAAGATTCCACAAAGTCTAGGTAAGGGAGAGGGGGCTAAAAGGTTGGGAGAAGGGCTAAGCTTAAGAGCTTAAGACCTTGGGGATAATAATTAAATATTATTCCAAAGATGTGTAAATGTTTATGTTTTATCCTAAGTTCCTGGTTAGGGAAACGTGTGCAAAATGGGGAGCATGCAGCCCCAAGGAGATAGGTGTCGACATGGGCACATGTAGTGAAAACCAGAGAAAGGAGCCATGTTGGGGGTTTGACCTCCCATTTTTCGACCCTTCAGCTGAACTCGCAGGTGTCCATGATCAACCTCTGTTTCGGTTTTTGTTCTGGGGAATTCTTACCTGAATCGTTAAGTCTCTACGTGGGATCTCTATACACCCTCACGCATCTTCGAACCCAAAATCGTGAAACCATCCTATGTTGTATGGTTGAGAAACCCAAAATTGCTTGAGTCATGTTGTGCTATACCAATGGGCTATTGTGGCCATGTAGTTCCTGACCGTGTGAGGTTGTTGCCATTGATTGTGTGTTACTGAGCCTTGTTGTTGTGTCCTCACTGTGTTGGAATTGGTCAAAAGAATAGGTTTCCAAGCTTGTGAGAGACTCTCTCTAGGTGAGAGAGTGCGCGGAGGAAGTGAGAACTCCTGGAAGGGGTCCTGTATCTACCACAGATCTCAGATACTTCTGGTCTGGTCTATTGCTGAAGCCCAAAACAAGGGAGGTTTAACAATCGAAGGACTGTCCAGGTGATAGTGAAGGTATATACTCCTGGGGTGGGACAGGCATGTGAGGAATGAGGGTCTGTGAGCAGTGGGCGTAAGTGACTCCTGGGAGAGAATCCTTCCTCTATAACTGTATGTATTTCGTTGACCTTTCCTAGCCTAGGATTCCCTGCCCAGTGGAGCTTAGTCACAGCTCAGGGGTGACCTACTGCTGAGAGTGACGAGCAATGCGGTCTAAGGCTGGGAGGTCCGTGGAAGGTCTGCACGCAATTGGTGGAATTACTACAATTTCAAAGATAAGTATCAGTTTGTGCTTAATATTATGTTTTGCATGCCTGTGATGCTTATATGTTATCATGTATTATGTTGTGCATATGAATTATTGTTAATGTCCTTGATGATGTATATTAGTAGTAATCATGTGCTTACTCTGTATTGTTTAGAACAATGTGTTAATTAGATTTTATATACATGTTATATATATAAGTATGAGAATGTTCCATGTAGTAGCATTTCTCGGCAAGTGGGTTGATGGCCGTGGATTTACAATATGATATTAGAGCATGGTTACAACACTGAGCCTGGATGGGCCATGTTAGTGGAAGTTGAAGCAAGAGTTTCGGAAAGAACTATTGTCAAAGTAGAATAAATTCGAGTTCTGACCCAAGGTTTCAATGTTGAGCCTGGATGGGCCAGATAAGTGGTCATTAGACCCAAGGTTTCAGGTGGAAATTGTGTGAGGAAGAACCAATTTTTGGACCCTAGAATGTTCCTAAGTGGCAAGGGGTTGCTTGGCCGTGTTACAAAGCTCAGGAGGTGTAGCGATATAGTAAAACCACAGTCGGTGTGGTATATGGACACAAGGAGAAAGAGAGCTCAACACCATAAATTTTGGAGCCGTAGGATCTGTTTGGGAGGAAAGGAGATCCCTCACGACCATCAGATCTGGAGCAGGTGTAGGAGAGTTATCCTAGAAACCTTTCGAGGATTCGACTATCGGGAAAAGAAAGATGTGCTAGTGCATAAAATCCCAATGCTAGAAACTCTAATGTCTCAAAAATATCTACATCGTAGATCGCAGGAAAAGATCTTGACCGTTGGATCAAGCAGAAGGTAGATCATAATTTCAGAATTTCGGCAATTAGGAGAAACAAGATGTGCAGATGCACGAACTTCCAATGCATGAAACTCCGAAACGAAAAGCGAGCAGGGTGGGACCCGATGACGTCGCCAAAGTTTACATGGACCTTTCTATATCTACCACGTGCCACCACCTTAGTTGGTGAAAGTTGTACTACGTGGGCCAGAAGGGAAAAGTAGATTATAATTTCAGATGTCAGAAGGTTGGGAAGAAACAAGTGTAGGAAATCTCGAGGTTCGAAGTCCTAAAGTCCTGAAAACTTTGAAGATGGAAAGACCACAATGGATTTTAGCTGTTGGATGATGGGTAAATGATCCAAAATCGGATCCAAGAGACTGATAGGGCTAAAAAAGGCTCAAAAATGAAATTTCTCAGAATCGACTGAAACTGATTCCATTGTGACCGGCTCATCGCACTAATTCTGGCCATATATTTACTTTCTCAAACAGACGTTGTATGCTAGAGTTATCACACTCTGATCGTTTTCCCAAACAACTAAAAAGTCAACAGTCAAACTGGTAAAAAAGTCAATGCTGACATCAACATGACGTCAACATGCTGATGTAGAAAAGAGACACATGGCATCACAACAATAGGTTGACTGGGAAAATGAAAGATCCATTCATATGTGGACAAGTGGTGCGTTCTCGGCAAGTTGTTTGGTGCCACGTGGCCCATTCATGGGCTGCCACATGGCACCCCATCGTTTGGTTGTTGATCAAAAGTATTTTGGAGCTCATGAGTTTCGAACTCGTGACCTGTTGTAGGAGGCAAGTGCCTTGGGAAAGTTCCTTTACCAACGCGCCAATGGGATTGCTTGTTATGTCAAGCCAGATTAAAATTATTTAAATTGCAATGTATTTATATGTGGGCAGAAAAGGGTTGGGGCTAAGCCCCAACCCATGGTTATATTATGGTGTATGACCACGATGCAAAAAGGGTGCAGACCTAGGTATAACCACCTAGGTGCAATTTTCCAGTACCGTCCATCTTATGAACCAGGGGCTATCCCCATACTTGCGCGAGGTGGTATATCCTTAGCCCACAGGTCCCGTGGAATGTGCCATATATCTAGGTGCTAGCGTGGTTTAAGGGTCAACGCTTAGCCATTTGGGCTAGAACTTGGCCAATTTATGTCGCCATATGACCAATAATAAGGGGTGCATGCCCATTTTGGGGGATTTATCCCAAATTAATATGCAAAATGGGTTTTATTATATGGTTTTTGGATTTTATTATGATTTTTGGCCTGTTAATGGAGGATTTTGCACATTATCGGGAGATATTAGGTTCTTTTTGAGCTCGGATTTTGGGAGGAAGTTGAGGAAGGATAACCAAATTGAGATCTATAAAAACCAGGCTTGTTTGAGGCCATGAGAGGATAGTCAGATCAGATTTATTCTGAAGCAAAGCCAAGCCAAAGCCATTTTTATGTAGGGAAGCTGTTGAGGAGAAGACGCTTGTGGGCCATTTCTGGGAGCTCCCGTCATCCGTTTTGCATGTCGTTTCTTCAGCTGGGTTCTAGAGATCTGGAAGAACATGACTAGGTCAGTCTTGTAGCCTTATGGAATTGATACAATGTAGTTATTGAGCTTTGAACAGAAATAAAGAAGCCTCCCGCACTGAGACAAAGGCCCGAAGACGTAGGAAATTTTGTGTCGAACTCTGTTATCACTTCTCTTGTTATGGTTTGATGTTCTTATTGCTTCAGTTCAGATCTGTATATTGTATTATGGCTGCTATTATTCTTCATTAAATCCTTTTCCTTTCATTCAGCTTCATAAATGGTTAATTAACACATGCAAATAATAACTCAACCACAATCATTAAAAGATCTTTTCGGATCAAGTGGTATCAGAGCTAGTTGACATTTGGAATTTGAGTTTTGCATGTTAGCCAGAGAAGAGCTCATCTCAAGGGAGCAAATGGCATCTATAGGAGGACTTTCTCAAAATGAGAAGGAGTTCATAAATTTAGTGTTTTCCATGGTCGAGATGGTGAAGGTGTTGTATGAAGACTACTTGGAACGAAAGAGCACGGTTCAAGTGAAAGCTTCAAAGAACAACAAAGGAAAAGAAGGATTGAAGGAAGTACCTTCTACATCTATTTCAGAAAACATATGTGAGATATGCAGTGAAGGTTATCAAATTCTCCTTCTTCTCATCAAGTTGGTTTTGGTGCATTCGAAAAACATACAAAAGGTGTAGGTTTGAGAACACTAACCAAGATGGGTTATGAAGAAGGGAAGGGCCTTGCATGTAAAGTTTAAGAAATTTTTAACCCCGTTGAGTCTGTGGAAAGGCCTTGATATTTGGGATTGGGATATGGCGAAGGGGACCTTGGAGAAACCTCCAAGATAGGTTCCAAAACTTCAGAAGCAATTAATGCTTCAAATGGCCAACTTAAGACATTGCAGGAACACTTCACAAAAGGTAATGGCGCATCACTTCAAGATTGTGGTAGTGAATGAAATTTGTCTCCAAAGAAAAGCAAAGATCAACATGGAAAGTATAATGGTCATGTTTTTATCAATTCTCCTTTTGACTATAATAAGCATAATCAAGTAATCCAGAACTTGTGGAATCATTATCCATGTACTTATTGTCATTCACCCAATCATTGTGTTGCCAAGTGTTGGAAGAGACAAAATTTGTATAGGAAACCTATGTCGATGAGGAAGGAAACACGACATAAAGGCTCAACTCCACAATGGAAGAAAGAGAAGGGAAAACAGGTCTGGATGCCAAAAACTCATTGCACATTTTGCAACAAGCGTGGACATCAAAAGGCTAGTTGTTGGAAGCTTAATCCGGAGCTTCGTCCAAGGAAGGACAAAGGGATTTTTCATGTACTCACGAAGGAGGAAGGATTACCAACGAAGCAAGATGAACATTGTGAAGGAAAGAAACTAGCCACTTGGTTTTTCCAGAAGTGAATGTCTCAACTTCATTGTATTTTGCTTCCATTAATGTAATCACACATGTTGAAATGATGACCTGTTATAACATCATTTTTGTACAACATTGTGTTTTGTTTTTCTCATTATGAGTAGGTAATTAGTCAAAGTCCATTTTTGTAACCTTTTAGGGACCAAAAGTTCCTTTAGTGGGGAGGTGTGATCTAGAATCGAATCCAAGAGACTAATAGGGCTAAAAAAGGCTCAAAAATGAAAGTTCTTAGAATCTGATGAAACCAATTCCATTGCAACCGGCTCATCGTGATGATTCTGGCCATATATTTACTTTCTCAAATGGATGTTGTATGCGAGAGTTATTGCACTCTGACCGTTTTCCCAAACAATTAAAAAGTCAATGATGACATCAACATGACGTCAGCATGCTGATGTAGCACAGAGACACATGGTAGCATAGCAGCAGGTTGACTGGGAAGATGACAGATCCAATCAGATGTGGACAAGTGGTGTGTTCTCGGCAAGTTGTTTGGTGCCACGTGGCCCAATCATGGGTTGCCACGTGGCACCCCATCGTTTGGTGGTTGATCAAAAGTATTTTGGAGCTCACGAGTTTCAAAATCATGACCTGTTGTAGGAGGCAAGTGCCTTGGGAAAGTTCCTTTACCAACGCGCCAATGGTATTTCTTGTTATGTCAAGCTAGATTAAAATTATTTAAATTGCAATGTATTTATATGTGGGTGGAAAAGGGATAGGGCTAAGCCCCAGCCCATGGTTATATTATGGTGTATGACCACGATGAAAAAGGGGCATGGACCTAGGTATAACCACCCAGGCACAAGTTTCCATCACCCTCCATCTTATGAACCAGGGGCTATCCCCATACTTGCGCGAGGTGGTATATCCTTAGCCCACAGGTCCCGTGGAATGCACCATATATCTAGGTGCTAGCATGGTTTAAGGGCCAGTGCTTGGCCAATTTCTATTTCCATATGACGAATAATAGGGGGGACCCACCCATTTTGGGGGATTTAGCCCAAATTAATATGCAAAATGGGTTTTATTATATGGTTTTTGGATTTTATTATGATTTTTGGCCTGTTAATGGAGGATTTTGCCCATTATTGGGAGATATTGGGCTCTTTTTGAGCCCAGATTTTGGGAGGAAGTTGGGGAAGGATAACCAAATTGAGATATATAAAAACCAGGACTGTTTGAGGCCATGAGAGTTATGCTGATGCAAAGCCAAGCCAAATCCATTTTTATGCAAGGAAGTTGTTGAGGAGAAGACACTTGCGGGCCATTTCTGGGAGCTCTGGTCATCCGTTTTACGTGCCGTTTCTTTTGCTTGGTTCTAGAGATCTGGAAGAACATGACCAGATCAGTATTGTAGCCTTATGGCACTATTGCGATGTACTTATTGAGATTTGAACATAAATAAAAAACCTCCCCCACTGAGACAAAGGCCAAGAGACATAGGCAATTTTGTGTCGAACTTTGTTATCACTTCTCTTGTTATGGTTTTATATTCTTATTGCTTCAGTTCATATCTATATATTGTATTATGGCTGCTATTCTTCTTCATTAAATCCTTCATTTTTCATTCAACTTCATAAATGGTTAATTAACACATGGAAATAATAACTCAACCACAGTCATTAAAATATCTTTTCGGATCAGTAAACATGGACCGTTTATCCACTCGACTTCGCGAACTCGGTAATCAAAACTCTAAGAGATATTTGTGTGTGCTTTGAAATCTCTGAAGACCAAAAGCCCCAGTAGCACCTAGTAGTTTAGCATTTGGTCACGACCCATGATCGCATGCGTTGGGGACTAAGAAAGAGGGGGCTATCACCCCGAAAGTTACAGAGCTGAGCAGATCTTGGAAGATTCGTGAAATCGAAAGGTTTTCTTAAATCAGATTGGTTTTGAATGTGTGGAATTTGTTAAGGAGAGATGGCCTAACAAATTCTGGTTGTCTGCACATGATTGTAGAAGTTTGACGAGTGCCAAAATCGATTAGAATTGCCACAGAGCGAAAAGAAATGGAAGAGACACATAATGCTTCTAGTTCAGAAAATGAAAGAGAAGGAATGGACATCCACTTAGGAGTTGAAGGATTGAACTCCAATGGGCATGAAAAGGATATAGATAAGGAAGGAAATATGAGGAAGATCATTGAAAAATTGTAGAAATATGCCCAAACTTGCCGAGCAGATAACAGAAAGATCAGGAAAACTCAGGAAAAACAAGGTGAATTCAACG
This sequence comes from Picea sitchensis, assembly GCA_010110895.2. Lineage (NCBI taxonomy): Eukaryota > Viridiplantae > Streptophyta > Pinopsida > Pinales > Pinaceae > Picea > Picea sitchensis. The sequence goes on from SNQJ01S0222816.1 coordinate 8,791, forward strand.
TAAAGTTGTTAAAGAGTTTGGAGAGAATAGAAAATAAGTTGGATAAGGAGAGTGACTTGAGCAGAATAGGGAGTCACCAAACTTCTAAAGGGAGAAGATCAAGGTGTGTTGGTAGACACCATCATCACTCCCAAAGTCGCTCCAAGGGAAGGGCACACAATAGTTCAAGCCCATCTCCTACCAGAAAGCATAGGAGATCTGGAATGGATGAACTGAAGGGTGAAATGAATAATATTAAGCCTCTTACGTTTGATGGAGAACATAAGGAGGAGGAAGATTCTGAAACATGGTTGCTTGGAATGAGGAAATATTTCCAACTACAGAATTATTCCTCTCATACAGAATGAATAATTGCAATGTATCAACTGAAGGGAAAGACATCCATGTGGTGGGATCAACTTGTGTAGGTGCAACACATTAGAGAGAAAGATATAACTTGGAAAGAATTCAAGAGGTACTTCGAGAATAAATACTTGACTAAATGGTATTATGATAGAAAGATGAAAGAGTTCTTTGAACTCAAGCTGGGTAGCATGAACATTGATGAATACGAACAAAGATTTTTGGAATTGCAGAAGTATGTTCTGTTCATCAAGTATGAGATTGTGAAGATTTAGAGATATCTAAATGGATTGCCACCTTCCATTGGTGACAAGATTCAGTATGATCACCCAAAAACCATGGAAGAAACGATAAGGAGGGAGAAATGTTTATATGAACAACAAAAAGAACCATAATTTATCCCACTCCTGCGTCGCCAACCTACAGTTGCATTTAATCCTGAGCATAATGTAGATCTTGGTGATGGATTGTGTAAAACCACACTTACGCCCTGAATTGAAGAACTAATATGAAAAGGTAAGTATTCTCTATGCTTAAAGTACTAAGACAGTTTTGAACCCCAACATTATGTACACAAGTTTCTCATTCCTAGAGTAGTCAAAGAAGCGAAAAGAGTGTCTCAAGAGTTGCACTCGATTCTCATAATTTCAAAACCAAGTTAAGCTAATGTGAATAAGAGGTATTAGTTGATTTTATCATTCCAACAGTCGCATTTTAGTTATATATCAGTATCATATTTGCAAGACGGTGTCTAACTCTTTTCTTTTTGCAGGAAAATTCCTCTAAGGAAGCTAATGACCAGACACTCGCCAAGGGCACCAAAATTGAAAGAAGCAGAGGTCGGTGAAGGATCTTCTCCAGGCGCTGTGAGGCAATTGGATTTTGTTACTAAATTAGAGTTAGTCATCAAAACGTCTACTAAGAAGGATTTTTCCTAGCCCCCTACATTTTGGGACACAGAGGTGAGAATTGGATCAAATATAATGCTCCCGTAGTGGGGAGATTTGTTCAATAGGATTAACCAGGAAGATTACCCAGAATTTATCCCCCACAATGACCCAGATGCAAGGATGCTCGACGACCAGGTTTTCCCAAAACTCTGACGGTCATGCTTACATATGGTATCCTTTCAAACCTCAGTCTTGCCCTGTATTGAGAACCTAGGGTGGATAATCAACCATATAGATGCAATGAAGTGCCTTGTTAATGATGAGAATGGCAGATGCGTCAATGTTTTTCTCCCAACGAAATTCTAGAAATACTATAAGCTCGGGGACCCAGATGAGTGGTTAAACACTAATTTCGTAGTGAAATTCTATGAATTCCATGACACCGGCATATTGATGGCCTCCTGGTGGAAGGAAGACAAAAAATTCACAAACCGGAGCAACGACTAGTATGGAAAATCACATTTAAGGGTGCCATACATTTATTTAATGGATCTAATCTACTGATTGTAAGGGGAGAAGGATTGCTCCAAGTTTTCATAGGCATGGATTCCCTTGGCGTACACTATGTCCATCTTCAGGAGCAACTTCAACTGGGGAGAAATCATTTCAAAACAATTGAGCAAAAATATATTGCATGCCTAGTCACCAAATAATGGAGAAACGCCTAATTTTCATATGGAATCATACCTACTAGATGTAATACGTGCAAGGAACGTCTTCATAGGCATGAATCTAAGTTGGCATGTCCCTGAGCTACCTGTACATGTCTACTTTATCATTTTGTGGGAAACAAGTACAAAATATCTTATGCTCTCATCTGCGATGAATTTATAGCTCGGGTCTATTTTATTATTTTTAAGAAAGAATGCCCAGACTTTCGATAGCGGTCAAGAAAATGATCTCAAAAGTAGGCCACTGATACATAGAGGAAACCATGGCTTATATCAGATTGTTTGGGGCCATCGACGCACCACATTTACTCTCCACTCACATCCCAGAGCGGCTCATCGTGGGAGAAATATGTTACCAAACCATCCTACAAGGCTATAATTCCACTCTCGTTAAAGACAAGAAGAGAGCATTCATACCCTATGGTTTCCATATGAGGTTTTACATGGTGAAGGATACTGCGCAAGATAAACAAGAGGGTTTTATCCAGTTGGAGTACAGATTCCCCATAGGACGATTTCACAAACATGACCCTATAGGCCTAGTACTTCAGAATGCATCACAAGTCTCCTCATGTTGGCCATACGCACATGATAAGTTCGAAGACAAAATCTTTACAGAATGTTCTCAGGACTGGGAGGAGGTGCTATAGAGAAAATCTAACACAAATATGACTAGATTTAAAGCGATGAGTATGGAAGAGCAGGTNATCGTGGGAGAAATATGTTACCAAACCATCCTACAAGGCTATAATTCCACTCTCGTTAAAGACAAGAAGAGAGCATTCATACCCTATGGTTTCCATATGAGGTTTTACATGGTGAAGGATACTGCGCAAGATAAACAAGAGGGTTTTATCCAGTTGGAGTACAGATTCCCCATAGGACGATTTCACAAACATGACCCTATAGGCCTAGTACTTCAGAATGCATCACAAGTCTCCTCATGTTGGCCATACGCACATGATAAGTTCGAAGACAAAATCTTTACAGAATGTTCTCAGGACTGGGAGGAGGTGCTATAGAGAAAATCTAACACAAATATGACTAGATTTAAAGCGATGAGTATGGAAGAGCAGGTCGATACTATAGAATAGTTAGCTCAAGAATCCCTCAAAGTAAGAGATGAAAGAAAAGAAATTGAAGCTACAAAGGCGTAAAGGAGAGGAATGTTTCTACTAGAAGAAGCCCAAAGAATCATAGAAAGGATGCAATATGACCCCATGCCTTACCCTTTGATAGAACCCTTGAGGGTCACCTAGGTTGACACAAGAAATCTCGAAGAAGAGAAAATCGGCTCAGAAATAATTCTACTAGAGGGAATGATGTAGACCCCCTACCTCTGCCTCAGCAAGGTCCGTTGACCTACCAGTCACTGGATCATTCAATATCCTCGAGTTGGAGAAGCTATTTGACTCACTACTGGAATCCCACGAACAAATCCACAAGTCTTTTTTCTGAAACTCATCCCATCCAAACAATCTCTAGGTGTAATCTCCCCCTCCACGTGACCATGAGCCTAAATAAAAGGAACTTCACATTTCATGACTTCGGGATTCCTGCATGTGAGTCACTCCTGACTCCCTAATCCCTGATGTCCCGATCGACGATTTCTCTTGGCACTAGATCCTCTCGCAAGGCCTCTCCAACTATGACGATGGGCTAAACCAAGCACCAAATCAAAAGATGTTTAGAGATTCCACATATTGGTAATTCTCGATGTGGTTCTCCTCCATTCTCCCGATCCCCAAAACCTTGATGTCAGATCAACAGTCCTAACTCTCGCACGATCAAACGGTCCAATCCATTTCTTCTTGTATCGGGACTTCACGTTTCATGAAGTTGAAAGACTTATCACCTCTGGTCTTTTGATTCCCAATTTTCTGATGCTTCCGATTGACGGCTCACAGCCTATCTTGATCCAACGGCCCAGATAATTTCATGAGTTCGAGCCTCGTGAATTCTCATAAATCTACCCTTTGACTTCTCCAAGTCACAAGTCGACAAAATGTTGATTGCTCACCATGCGTCCCTCCCAATGGACAGTTAGGATCGCTGTGGCTCTTCCTTTGCAAATCTCCCGACATACATGGATCTCTGCCACGTATCCTCTGATGATGGATGGTCCCGATGATGTCAGAAATTTGCGACTTTGCAAGTCAGCTCTCCTCCTGTGCACCTTCCTCCTCTGTCTAGACGTAGGTTTGATGGTCCTCTACCTCTTTGGTCTTGGCCCTTCCTGATTTCAAAAAGACCTTTGTCCTATAATGTGATGCTTCTAGGAGAGGAATTGGAGTAGTCCTTATGAAAGATGGTGGTCCTTTGTTCTTTACCAGAAAAAAACTGTCAGAGCGACATTTGGGCCAATCAATCTATGAAAAGGAAATGTTGGTTATTCTACATGAAGTATATCTCTGTCACCCTTATATTTTTATGGCGATCTCCGAGGATGTTGCCGAAGAATATATTGAGGCTCCCCCTATGGCCAAGTCACCTGAACCCACTGACATGACTCCACCTTCTCACCCTCCCAAAGTTGAATTAGTCATTTCCATGAATGCTCTCACTAGCTTCTCTACTCCCCAAACCCTCAAGATAATTGGTTACATTAAGAATTGAAAGGTCATCATCCTTGTTGACAGTGGGAGCACCCATATTTTTTTTCATCGCTGCATTTCCAAAGAAACTAATTGATATATTCGTGGAGTCAATAATTTTAAAATCCTGATTCCCAATGGTGGGTCCATGAAATGTGGGGAGCATTGTGAAAATGTGTGTCTCCAAATTGGTCTGTACCACATGCAATCTCATATGTTTGCTATCGACATGGGTGGTCATGACATTATGTTGGGTGTCGAATGGCTCAGGACTCTGGGTCCCATTCTCATGGATTTTAAGGAATTAACCATGCAATTCAACCAGGAGGGCCACCAGTATAATTTCCAAGGCATCACGACAGGTTACCATGATATCATCAGTTGCCATCACATCAAAAATCTCCTCAAAAAATGTCATTCCAACATTATTGCACAACTCCATTCCATTCATGCCACTGAGACACCCTCTTTGTCGCAGGACCTCCAATCCATCCTCTCCAAACATCAAGATATTTTTACACTCCTAAGGGACTCCCTCCTTCCTGTGGTATTCATGATCATTCCATTTCCCTTGTCCCCGACAACCTTCCTCCCAATTTTCATCCCTATCATCATCCCTATGAACATAAAAATGAAATTGAGAAAATTGTTCAAGATTTTCTCACCGCAGGCGTTATCCGTTCTAGTACGAGCCCCTATTCTTCTCATGTGGTCATGGTACTTAATAAAGAAGGATCTTGGCACATGTTTCCCAAATTTCTCACCCTCAACAAACTCACCATAAAAGAAAAATTTCTCATTCTTGTCATTAATGATCCTTTGGATGAATTGAGTGGTGCCAAGTTCTTTACTAAACTTGATCTTCGTTCTGGCTACCACCAGATACTTATGAAATCGGAAAACATTCCTAATATTTCATTTCAAAGTCATGAGGGCCACTATGATTTTTTGGTCATGCACTTTGTCTTGTGTAATGCTCCCTCCACTTACAAAGCCTCATGAATCATGTCTTCCTTCCTTTTCTTCGTCATTTTGTCTTAGTTTTCTTTGATGATATTATCATCTATAGTAAAACCTGGACAACCCATCTTGCTCATGTGGATCAAGTTCTACATCTACTCTCTCAGCACCAACTCTTCCTCAAACAATCTAAATGTGCTTTTGGTGCCTCAAAAGTCGAGTACTTGGGTCATATTGTTGGCAAGGAAGGTGCCAGGGTGGATCTTAAGAAGATTCAAGCTATGAAAGATTGGCCTCACCCCAAGACTCTCAAAATATTGCATGGTTTTCTGGGGTTAATAGGCTATTAATGCAAGCTTGTTAAGAATTATGGAAAGATCGTGACGCCTCTCACTGCTCTCTTTAAAAATATTTCTTTCACTTGGACTCCCGTTGCTGATTAGGCCTTTCAAGACTTGAAGGCCACAATGTGCACCACTCCGGTCCTGGCC
>SNQJ01S0222817.1:5480-20399 GCA_010110895.2 Picea sitchensis
AAAAGACTCTAATGAAGAGGATTCCTATCAGAATAATGAAAGAAACTCAAAATAAAATAATTCTTATCAAGATAAGGAAGAAGACAAAGAAAAGAAAAATTGGAATCAATTTGAAGAACATAATATAGAGAAATACATTTCTAATCAGAATGAAATGCAGGATTTTATGCAAACCCCAGTTAACAATGAAGAAGACAACCTCATCAAGGAATTAAGGAATACCTCAGTATTCATTAAAGAAAAAATATTAGATTTTAAGACTAATGTTATCACCACATTTGAAGTGATTAGTATGGAACCAAGAAATGGTCTTTATATTGAAGTTACTAAGGATGTTATTGATCATCTTGATTCCACAACTATGTGCAATCTAGAAGAGTTGGAGAAACTCCAACAAAAGGATATGTTTCTACTTCAACAGTCAGATCAATCTAACCATGAAAAGTTTGAACAATGAGTTCATCTAGAAGACAAAGAAAACGAGATCAAAAGATTGAAACCCAAAGTTACTAATCTAATAGAAGAGATGGAAAAATTAAATACACGTGAAAGTAAAATAAAAGAAGCACTAAAAGAATCAGAAGAATTAGTTAACAGTCTAAACACTCAACTTGAGTAAATTAAATAAAGTGAAGAAGACCTAAATATCCAGTTAACAAGGAAAGAAAATTCTTACCACATGTTGGAATTGGAAATCATCAATCTCAAAAATATAAATGAAAGTAATAATGCATATCTAATGACTCAAATTGAAGAAGCTAAGAAAAAGGAAGAAGCTCGGAATATTCAAGTAACTAGAAAGGAAGAATCATGCCAAATGTTTGAATTAGAAGCCATCAACCTCAAAAGGATTCGGCTAGAATATGAGGAATAAATCAAAAAATTGAAAACTGAAGTTTTTGATCTAACAAAAGATTTGGAAGAGTTGAAGGAATATGACAAAACTATTAAATGCAAAGAATTCTTGGATGAGACAGAAGAAATATTCATCAATCTATAGACTCATCTTGAACATGCTAAAGAAGTGGAAGAATCCCTTAAGATTCAGTTGACTAAAAAGGAAGAATTATGTCATATATTAAAGTTAGAAATAGTCAATATCAAACAGATGAATGAAAAGACAATTAAGATTGTCAATTTCCAAAATACCTCAGTTATACTAGATAAATATTTGGAAGAGACAAAGATCAGTTGTTGACAAAACTGGTCTTGGATACAATAAGAAATAAAATTAGATGACAGATCTCTCAAGACAAAATAAAATCAATAATGGAAACACCTTCAATGGCTATTGCTTTTCTTGTCATAGTTTTGGCCATAAAGAAATGGACTGCAAGAAACTAGAGGAAGGATATACAAGAAAATCCAAAAACTCAATTAGATATTGGAGTGGTAATTTTATTGGGAACACAACAAAAAAAATTCATACAATGAGATGTTACAACTATGATAGTTTTGGGCACATTTCCCAAAACTCCAAGAATACAAAAAAGTCAATATTTGAATAAGCCATTCAAGTCAGTGACAAAACATAATAAAAGTTGGAAGAAGAAAGGAGATAACAAATCTCCAAAAACACAATTAAAAAGAGAAGATCCAAAAAGTAGAATATCTGATCGAAAGATATGGAGAAGAAAATCTGAAGGAGAAAGAAAGAACGATGTTATTACACCTGACAATGAAGAAATTAATAATAAGAAAATGATGGGTGAAGATCCTAATAAAGAATTTGAAATTCAATATGAAATAAACCAAGCTCAAGAAAAGTAAGTACATATAAAGGAATATGGGACAATATCAATTTTTGATGATGTCATAAGTTGTTAGCAAAAGAAAGAAAATACAAAAAGAAGTTTAAATTGGTTTTTACAAAATCAAAGGATTGTGCCAAAGAGTTTTTAAATTAACATATGGAAAATCTTGACTATCTATAGATTAGTGGTCAAAAGAAAAATCATTGGTAGGTTTTGTTGTAGAATACAAGAAGAGGAAAAAATAAAGGTAGCATAGAAGTTCAAGGAGTGTCATTCAAGAAAGATCAATTGGTAACAAAATTGGTATTTAAATAAATAGGTATAATTCTTCAATTATTATTCCTGTGAAATATCAAAGAAGAATAAGAAGCAGATCAAAAAGATCAGTAACATTCATACTATTGTTCTATTTGATAAAGGAAATCCAGTCAAAACATAGGAGGAGTATTTTGGTTATTAAATAAGAAAGTAATTAGATTAAGTTTTGAAAGACTTGATCACTACAAATGGGTATATCTACAAAATTGGTATCAAGAAGACTACTTATTTGAACACAAAAATCTCAATCAACTGAGATAAGAAGTTAGTAAATTAATAGGGGAAGAGACCTTATCAGAAAAAGCTACCCTTTCATAAACAAAGGGGAAGAGTAGTCAAAGGAAAAGAGAGCATATTGGCAGGGGGATTTACCCAAGTAAATATTTTGGTCAAAAAAATGCAGACAGACAGAGGTTGATGATAAGGGGAGAAACCCTTTTCAATTGATGTCAAAGGGGGAGAGTATAGAGAAAAGCATCATCACACGGGGAGTTGGTGTATGAAGTTAGTGTGTTTCCCTCAATGAAAAAGGGGGAGATTGTTCGATATATTGTATTTGATATGTTCTCATTGATGTCAACATTCGATGTCATTGTGATGTGATGATATTTTGTTATGATGAATTGCCATTGATAAGTTATCATTAATGAATTGTCATTGATTTCAACAGTATAACAGTTAGCAGAGAATGAAAATGTCAAATAGTATGAACAGATTCAATCTCATAAGCAAGGACATTAATCAAATCTCATAAGGAAGAGCACATTCTAGAAATGTCGTTGGGATCAAAATCCCCACAGGAAAACTCCAAAGGATTCAAGAAAGAATACTGCTCATTGAGATAGTTTTAAGGAGTAGTCGCGTAGAAAGACATAATGCGAGGTGCAAAGGAATCCACTCTAAAGATGAGGAGAAATAAAGATCAAAATAAATATCGTTAGATCGAGGTGAATTCATAGTTTTGAATAATTATATTTGGACCATCAGATATGGGAGTTACACGAGAAAGACCATTGGAGGATTGGTCAACGATCAGATCAAGTTGTGACCATTGGATATGCAAGCACCAGATCAAGGGCAGGGATTGATTGCAGAGCATGAAGGGATAATTAAACAACACGTTAATTCCAATCCTGAAATTAGTCTAGACCTTCGATCGTCACCCACCAAATAGATCTACGGTTGGAATCTGTTACACTACCAACGAGGTGTTTCCATTGCGGAGATCAACGATAGTTTTAAACGTCGTGCTAGTTGGGACCCCACAATCATCCCTGATCATTGATATACTTTGGGATCACTCTTGACCATTGGATCAAGTTGAGTGGAAGGATAGGATAATCAAGGCAAAAGGGTTGAGATCACGAATACCCGAATTCCCAATAGTCGTTGGATTGAGTTAATATTTTTCGGGTTAAAGAAGGACCATAAGATATGAAGAAATAGCTTCAGAATGTTTCTGAACCATTAGATCAAGATTGTATTTAGAGTTAAGTATTAGTCGTTGATATGGAATAGAAAATGGGAACTGTTAGATCAACAGTGGTCAAATTCAGCGCTGACGACTTTGGCATAAAAGGGTTGAGAATAAGTAATATTACTCAAAGGCCGAAGTCCTGTAGTGGAAATGAATCGTTTGATCTAAGGAACACTTCGGATAAAATACCGACCATTGGATCGAGTAAAGTGGAAGGACAGTGTAAGCCACAAATGTTCTGAAGAGGACATGAGTCGTACGATCTGAGAAATATTTTGGGATTCATATTGATCATCCAATCTATAAAGTGGAAGGATAGGATAAGAAAATATGAAGGTCAGATCCTAGAAGTATCGAAGTAAATGAGGACCATCGGATATAGACAATACATGGGGTCATTGGATCAGAGTAGTGGTCATCTTCGGCACTGACCACTTCGGAGAAAAAGGATTCAGAACATATGAGTTCACACGAAGGTCGAAGTTCTGAAGTCACTCTCAGTCGTCGATCTAAGATACATTTAAAGATTTATGACAACCGTTAGATCTAGGATAATAACATGTACCACATGAGGAGATCCACATCAACAAGGACATGTGGTGCAATCAGATGATGACAAGTGTCAAAGTGTAGTTGGCATTTCAGGTATGCATCACGAATCTAAGTGACATGTGGTATCCTCTCAGTTAGTGCCACGTCAACAAGTGACTTCAAAAAGTTACGTCAATATGAGATTTTTGTACTTCAGGAGTTTCACCACCAGCAAATACCTGAAGTCCTGAAGTTTCAAAATGAACGAGAATCGTTCATCGTGTGAATAAAATCCAATCGTCCGATCTACTTCGAAAAAATGAACTCTGGAAGATTGAATGAATGTGAAGGAGAAATCACCTGAAGGGCCAAAGGATGAATTCAACATTAACCATTGATCTACTTCGGGATATTTCCCAACCGATGATCAAGTATAGTGGAAGGAGTGTTACAAGGGAAAAACTCTCTATGGCCAAGGGTAAACCACAACAAATGGGTATGACTATAGAAATCAACTCAATTCCAACATGTGTTATATAAACTAATGCGTAATATGAGGAAGAAGCCTACCTCGATCCAATCGTTTTATATCGTTCCATCGTTGAGCACTTTGACCCAAAGCTTTACACCTGCAACAAGTTCTCAACAAACAAGCAATGCAAGTATATGGTGATAGTATATAAAATGAGTTAGCACATCAGATAGCATAATCCATTAATAAACATTACAAAGATTCCCATGGATGATAATCATATATTTGCAAGATATCGATAGGACGGGAAAGGAGTATTTCTATTAATAATTGATCAACAGAAGTATCAACATTATAGACTTCCATGTCGGCATGGTTCGAAACCATGAAACCAAGTTCCTTCTAACTAGGTCTCCACCACTTCAATCCTCCACCAAAGGCAAGATCATAGCAAAGAGATAATGAGATCCCCTTGACAATAAGGGAAGATATTGGGGGCTAAACACTATGTTCAGACTTCAGGGACAAAGGGATGCAGACTCAATATGAAGTAATTTCTCCAAAGTAACTTTGCTCTCAAAGTTGAATGCTTTCTCTCTCTTTTTCCATAGCTCAAAATTGTGCTCTTATAGTCTCCAAAATGCAACTAAAAGGCCGAGTCAGAACGTTTCTAGTATATGGAAGGCCAAATATCAGAGATCATTTTTCATGACATGGAAACCCGACCTCATTTTGTATTTTCTGGCACAAATCTCGATATACACGAGCTGTAGTGGAGCAAAAAGTGTATATGCATATTGCAAAGCAGTTAAGAAGTGTATATGTGGAAAAATATACAATTTTGGCTCTGGATTTATAAAAAATGGGTTGACTACATAGGGAAATGGAAAAAATCCCTCTGTGCAAGATAGCAATGGTGAGGCAAATCTTGCGATAACAAATTCCCCCTAATGTGTGAGATTAGAGGAGTATCTGTGATGACCGAAATACATTATAAATAACCCATAAGTGGAGTGGTAGAGAACTAGTTGGACGAACTCAATTGCTCATTACATTATGTACTGACTTTGCATACATGGCTGCCAAAAATACAATGCAAATCCATGTGGAAAATATACCAACAAGTGTTCATGGCCATGAGTAGGCAAATATAAATGCAGTTACATGCCAATAGTTGTCATAGTCAGGAACAAGGCCCAGTGAAACCAGTCTCAAAATCAATCTGAATATATCTGTATACCATGGAGTACAATCTAATCTCCCATAATCGTTCAATTCAAATAGGTACTGGTCCGATGAAATGGAAGAAACAACTTAGGAAAGTTGTGTCTACAAAGTGATGTCTTCAAGTATTCAATACAATCCGCCAATTGTGCACATCTTTATCATGCAAATAAATGAGTTGAGGTCGAACACGATGAGACATCATTTGATTACCGAACATTGAGGTATACCGTTAACAAACGCGAGACAACCTACCAATGATGAAAGTAGGTATCAAGGCACTGAGTACATCTCTACAAATGTGAATAAAGGAGTTGGTGTCGAACATTTGATAGATCCATTGATCATGAGATATTGATGTATTCCCATCTATCAATGGTGAGAGAGCCTGCTACTAATGACTGCAAACCTCAAGGTACTCATAAAACTCTAAGTCTCATTGTAATATCCCTCGGTTGAACCCAAATGTAAATATAATCCAAGTATATTTAAGCTAGTGAGTTGTTTAGACATCATTTTTGTAATACACATTTCATAGCATGGTGCGCACAGATAATGCACAGTAAAGGGATGTAATGTGCACATTTCTGAATATCGTGTGTAGTAACTAAGGTGTGTGCAACCTTAAAGACAGAGGATACAACGCACAGTAACTAAGTGCGTGCAATATTAAGGTCAGTGAACCTTTGTGTATATAATATGCATTATAGGTTAGTGAGCCAGTATTATAAGACAGAATTCTTATGTCTTAGAATTAGGCCAGCATGCCTAGATGTTAAAGGCTAGAGTGCCTACTTTGTACATGACTCATGATTAATATAAAATACATCACTACGCGTAGACCGACCATGATAAAAGTGACGGGGGACTGAACTTCACCAGTTAGGGAAAGGGAGGGCCAAAAGTCAAGGGAATATTATATGAATATTTCCTAAAACACAAAGTATGGATAATTAGTTTATTCTAAGTTCTAAAGTTGGGGACAAGTGGACAAAAGTAACTTTCGATATGACAAGTGTCAAGTTGGGGACATGCATTCATATCGTGGGGAAAATTAGCTCCGAGGGGGGATTTTTCTCACAGATACCTTACGAACAGGGAGGAGGGGGACGATCAGGCTAACCATCATTTTTGACAAAGAGTTCACTATGATTCCAAAACACACTTAGTTATCCAGTCAATGACTCCATGACGATTTCACTCATACTTTTCGTTATCCTTGAGACAACCATTTTCACCTTTCCGAAGCCTATTTTCCCCATCTTTTTTGGTTGGTGTACCTGGTTATCTTGGAGAAGGATTGAAAAAGAGGGTTGTCAGGACCGTGAGCAGTTCTCTGAGAAAGATAATTGTTGGGGATTGATTTCCGTAGGTGCTAAACTACAGCTACAACACTCTGAGAATTTCGGTCCGACCTCTCGCTAAAGCCCTGGAAGGGAAGTGGGGCAGCCGAGGGACTGTTGAGAAGAGAAGGGGCACACTTCCTTGGGTGGGACAGGCATGTGGGGAATGAGAGGTTGTAGGCTATTAGTTGAGTGAGCACCTGAGACAGAGTCTTTCCTTTTTTCCATGAGCCTTAGCCTGGATAGGAATCCCTTTACCCTGGGTGGAGTTTAGTCCCAGCTCAGGGGTGATTCACTGTTGAGAGTGATGAACAATGTAGTCTATTGTTCGGAGGTTCATGGACGGTCTATAAGCAGTTGGTGACAATATTTCTAAGATACGTACCAATTTTATGATATATGGATATGTTTTTTTGTTATTTACATGCCTATGTTATGATTTTATCATATATGTGACTATGATTGCTTGTGTGCTTATGGGTAATTTCCTGTAAATGATGCATGTCGGTAATTATTGTTATTTTAATATAAAAATCGTATGTTACAAAAAGTAATTGTTTGTTTATGTCTAGATGTAAATCTTCCACGAGTGTGTTGTATGTATATGTTTTATTTGCATGCAGTCTAATGAGTAAATTTAGGTGGAAATGCTTAGTTGACTACTGGGTATGCTAATGTATGTTCCACAGTATGGGAACGAAAGTGTTCCCTAGAGTAGCATGGACCAGCCTTATGGTTGGGAATGTTACAAACTAGCATCAAAGCATGAGTGGTTTCTCTGGAGTGGCGTACCCCGGCCTCAAGTTGGTCGGGGGGATCATTACACTCGTATCCAGAATACATGAGTTGAAGTCGATGGAAAGAGACCCACTGAAAGGAGAGCATTAAGGCATCTCTAATCAATCAGCACGAGGAACAAATCAAGAGGTTCATGATTTGGTGGAGATTAGATGAAGAACATGTTCACGAACCAACGACCCTGTGCATCTTTCACGTGTGCAAAATGCAAGTGGTACATGCAAATGATTCTCTGAATAGTAGCCAGTGATGAAAAATGCTGACAAAGGCGAGGAAACCACCAATAAGGCTAATGGAATCCAAGACACTGCACAAATCCCAAAGTGTGAATAGATGTATTTCCATCGAACACAAGGAAAACCACCCAATCAACAACCCATGATGAAATTTCAATTGTTGGGTTCAAGGTGACCTACCAATGATGAAAGTAGAGCTAGGGTGCATCATAAGACCAAAGTATCATGTGATTCTGAGAAAAACTGAGGGTATCGATGACATGTGAAGTCAATATTTCTGAGGAGTGGCTGACACAGGTTGATAGAATTCCTTTGAACAAGAGCATGAGACATACGGTGGAGTCTGGCAGCATAGACTTAATGATTTGACAATTAGATGAAGGAGGCATCCATAATGTTCTCTATAGTGGTTGGAAAATTAACCAGTCAGTAGAGAAAATTCTATAACGAGATCAACTTTCCTAAGGCCATGCTAAACCCAAAATTATGATGACGCAAGGACTTAATAACTTTGTGCTCTGTTCAAAGGTGACACGACTGCTGCCAATTACAATATAGTACTCCCTTCCCACCCGTCGTTTTTTGTTTTTTCATAACAAGTGAATGCTATGATACAGAGGAGGGAACGAGTGTTGCAAGTAAGAAAAACTAGTTCCAGTATTGGAATGTACCTATTCTCAATGCAAGTAAATGCATGTGAGAGATGGACACTCGGGGTGGTGTTCCCTCCAGGGTATAGGGTGTCAAATTGTGAAGAATATAGACAAGGCTCTGCTTGGTTGAGAATGAAAACTACTTGGGCCATGGTTTATAACGCAATGCAAGAACCGACTAAAGGCTCAGTACTACAAGAAATGGCATGAGATGCAATCACAATGTCCTTTTTTATATCTTTTAGTCTACTTGGTGTGAAAAAGGGGTAAAATTGTGCCAAATAGACGTCTTTTCAAATCCAATTTACGAGTGTGAAGAAGACAAGTTCACTCGACGATCTTTACCATTTTTGATAGCGAGTTGGAAAAGAGATTAACTAAGACTCATGATCTTTCAAATCCAATTTTAACGAGTGTGAAAGGGACAAATCACTCGATGGTCTTTTCAATTTTTAGTAACAAGTCGGAAAAGAGCTTAACTAAGAATCGTGACCTTTCAAATCCAAATTAACAAGCATGAAATGAACAAATCGCTCGACAATATTTTATCTTTTTGAACGAGTTGGAAAAGGGCTTAACTTGGACTCGTTGGGAGATTCTAGGTGGAAAGTCACAAGGGAGGCCAAGGCTCATGTGAGGACCTTCTGTGGAATGTCGGTATCTTACGAAGAATCGAAAAAAGTTCGAGAAGACCCAAAGCTCTCCAAGTCGAGGAGGGAAAAGTGCTAATGGAGGTTATCGTATTCGTGTTATATCAGATAATGCATCTTCTTGGAAAAGACATAGATGGAGGCATTGGATGCCCCACAAGACCATCCCAATCGAAGGGAACCTCGTCAAGACTTGGAAGGAGAGAACTCAAGAAGAGTAAAACTCTCTCTTGTTCAAAAGGTGAAGTGCTAGAACTGCTAAGGATATGGCATAGAAGGTATAGAACCAGAACCAGAAGAGCGGGATCAACCAAAAATTTCATTAGCATGACCGCTTCCTTAGAATTATCACTATCTAAGAGAAGAGTGGGGTTGATCAAATATTTCATCGATACGATCACTTCCTCAACCATTGGTTGAATAGGATGTGAGACAACAAGGTCAATATGTGTATCGCCCCAAAAAATAGGAGTGTTGTCGGTCGAATATTGCATCGACACGGCCGTTGGTTGAACAAGATGCGAGACGACAAGGTCAAGAGACGCATCACCCCCAAACGTAGGAGAGGTTTCGGTCAAGGATTGCATCGACATGACCACAGGTTGAATGGGATGTGAGACAACAAGGTCAAAGGATGCATCAACCCCTAAAGGAAGAGAGGTGTCAGCCGAAGATTGCATCGACATGATTGTTTTATCAACCAAATAAGGAACAGAGTGTTTTGAAACAATAGATGCCTCAGAACCCAAAGGGCCCTTAGGTGAGCCCCACACTTATGGTATCCCAGTATTAACAGGACACAAATGAGTAAGGTGACTTCCTTTGCAAGTCCTGCAAAGGAATCTAGGCTTACGTCTGAGACGTCTAGGATTCTTAATCATATGAATGCCCCCAGCATGACTTGCAGTGGTTGGTGACATGCTCCCAGCATGACTTGCAGAGGCTATTAGAAAATATCCAACATGACTAGAAAAGGTTGGTGATGGATCCCCAACATGACTAGTAGAGGTTGGTGATGGATTTGCAGTGTGACTAGTAGTGACCAAACATGTGCCCCCAGCATGACTTGCAGCGGCTGGTTGCAGGTATTCAACATGACTCGCAGAGGTTGTCGACTAATCTCCAACATGAATAGCAGAGGTTGGTGATATAATGCCAGTATGACACGTAGTGACTGGACTTGTGCCCCCAGCATGACTTGCAACGACTGGTTGTAAGTCTTCAACATGACTCGCAGAGGTTGTCGACCAATCTCCAACATGACTAGCAAAGGTTGGTGATATAATGCCAGTATGACACGTAGTGACTGGACTTGTGCCCCCAACATGACTTGCAGCGGCTGGTTGCAGGTCTTAAACATGACTCATAGAGGTTGTTGACCAATCTCCAACATGACTAGCAGAGGTTGGTGATATAATTCCAGTATGACATGTAGTGACTGGACTTGTGGCGGTAGTGAATTGTGGCATTTGAGACCAAGGTCCAAGGAAAGATTCGTTTTGAGAAATTGCAGGCCAAGAAGGATCCTGGTTTACACCCTATCCATGTCCAGAAGGATAGTATCCTCCTCCATAATGATACATAAAGGGTTGTAAGGGCATCGATACCGAGGAAGCTGCTTGCGAAGAGAAAGTGACATGACAAGGGTTACTCACATGAGGATATATGTTTCCCCCAGATGAAGGAACTTCATGAAGGGGGTTTCCCATACTACAAGAATAAATTCCCCTGGATGAAACACAAGAGGACAGATGGAGGTCAACCATGGGAAAAGTGTTCATAGGAACAAACATGGTGGAACAAGGATAAGTGGACAGAGTGTAATAAGTAGAATGATTGCATAGTTGGGCACCTACTTCTCTCATAGTGGATTCGTAGGAAGGAAGATTCCAACCTCCTATTGTAAGAGGTGTTTGAAGGATACGACTCCCACCAAACGGAGAGGGATAACAAGGAGGCATCATTCCCCTAGACCCAAAATCATATTCACATAAGGAGGCAACATGGAGGGTGGCAAGTGCGATGAAATATCATACATGCCATGAGAAAAATGATTAGACACCCAAGGCATTGACTGAGTATTATAATTATGCACGCCATTATAGAAAGTAGGCAGATTCATCCCCATGAAATGAGTGGACATCATGGGGGGGGATAGCAGTAAATGAGGGAGCAAAAGGAACTCCACTGTCCATGATAATGAAGACTCGATATAGACTCCTAAGGCCAACTAGTAATAAAAGAGCAAACCAAAAATTCAAACGGCCAATATGCATGCAAACGGGCTAAAGTGGCTAAGTGGCCTCCCTCACTAAAGAAGGTATGTCTCGCCCAAGAGGGACCTGAGACTGCCCACTGAAGTTTGGAGGTAAAAGAATTAGTTATAAGGGCCCTCGTAGGCTTAACAACCAGTCATTCAGATCCACCCAAAGAGGTAATCCTCCATAAAGGCTGTGTGTTTTCCGACCCGTATCTGAGCCAGGATACAAGTAGAATAACCCCTGCAAGTAACCTATGAGAAACCTAAGTCAAGCAACTAATCAACCACTGTATAACCGATGCATAGGTGAATAGTCATAAGCTTGGATTACTGTATGGGCAGGGTAGTAAAGCCCGAAACCTTGAAAGTACTACTTCTCATAGAGGTATGGATACTAGAAAGATCCCCAAATACGAATAAATCCATAGAAATATCTCTGATGCTAGGTGAGTATCCAGGGGTTATCCCTTCAACAAACTTCACGTGACCTCGTGCTTAACTCCGGTGTCAGCAAAGCCTCCTGATATTACCAATTATACAATGGATTTCTCAACTCCTTGTCTCAGACACATAAGTTGATTTAATTTCCTTGGATAAGTTTACTCACAAAATCTTACTCCAAGGCACTAAATCCTAGGCTAGTTGTGCACCCTAAAAAATAAAATCACGAATAATCAATTTTAGTTTAAAGCGTAAATTTTATTGGTTGTAATTACTCAAAGAGGTATGGAAATGGAACTCATGGTGTTATGACTCTGTATGAAAATAAAAATATATATAATGCAAAGCCTAACTTTAACTTTTCAGTGAATGATATGCTAAATAAAAACAGTGCAATCTTCAATTTTAACTCTGCAACTCAGAAGTAAAATCCAATCTTTCGCTAAATGTGATAAGCTAATGATAAAGGTTCAAAGACAAAAATATCAACCAATGCAAAATGCCTATTTTTTTGTATTTTCAATGTATTTAAAAAGAAAATGCATGGACTGATAAGTGACTTGATATCTAAATTCTACTGTGTATAAAAGCAATCACTTGATCAAAATACCAAGTAGCTAAGAAGACAACCCAACTACCAAGGACAAATCAAAAACGGAAAACAAAGAGAAAGATGCTGCCCAAAATTTCAACTCCAAAAAGGTTTCCTGTCATCCCAGATAATCTCAACAGGTAACATAGAGACCTAAGAAGGCTTAGTGATAATCAAAACCTACCCAACAGTCACTAAACCAAGAAAACAAGCAAGGGGGAAGTGGTATATGCTCCTGTTCAAGAGAAAAGGGTGTATATACACCTCTTGTAGTGGGACAACAAGCATATACACGTGGTTGTCAGGGAATAAATGGTATATATCTTTTAAAACAAGGCTAGGCAAGGTTAAAAGGCTAAAAAATCAGACCCATAGTGAACAGACTCTGTCCAACTGTGATACAACAAGAAATACAAAGGAGAAAGAGCAATGTAAGAAGGAAAAATACTTCAACCCTTAGAAGGAAGATCTATCCCCAGAGGAGCCGCCAATTCTGTTACAAGGGAAAAACTCTCTATGGCCAAGGGTAAACCACAACAGACGGGTATGACAGCAGAAATCAACTCAATTCCAACATGTTCTATATAAACTAATGTGCAATATGAGGAAGAAGCCTACCTTGATCCAATTGTTTGATTCTGTTCCACCATTGAGCACTTTGACCCAAAGCCTTACACCTGCAAGAAGTTCTCAACAAACAAGCGATGCAAGTATATAGTGACAGTATATCAAATGAGTTAGAACATCAAATAGCACAATCCATTAATAAACATTACAAACATGCCCATGGATAATAATCATATATTTGCAGGATATCGATAGGATGGGAAAGGAGTATTTCTATTAATAATTGATCAACATAAGTATCAACATTACAGACTTTCGTGTCAGCACGGTTTGAAACCAAGAAACCAAGTTCCTTCTAACTGGGTCTCCACCACTTCAATCCTCCACCAAAGGCAATGTCATAGAAAAGAGATAATGAGATCCCCTTGACAATAAGGGAATATCTTGGGGGCTAAACACTATGTTCAAACTTGAGGGACAAAGGGATACACACTCAATATGAAGTAATTTCTCTAGAGTAACTTTTCTCTCAAAGTTGAATTCTTTCTCTCTCTTTTTCCATAGCTCGAAATTGTGTTGTTATAGCCTCCAAAATGCAAATGAATGGCCGAGTTGGAACGTTTCCAGTATATGGAAGGCCAAATATTAGAGATCATTTGTCGTGACATGGAAACCTGACCTTGTTTTGTATTTTTTGGCATAAATCCTGATATACACGAGCTGTAGTGGAGCAGCAAGTGTATACGCATCTTGCAAAGCAGTTAGGAAGCATATATGTGGAAAAATATATAATTTTGGCTCTAGATTTATCAAAAAGGGGTTGATAAGTCTGCATAGGGAAATGAAAAAAGGCTCTATGTGAAAGATAGCAACAGTGAGGAAAATCTTGCTATAACAAGGATAGTGTAAGTGGAGGTGTTAACCGACAACAAGTGGTCACCACCGATTTATGACTCATTCAGTAGGTAATCACTTCGAAGGAGTTACTACTCCAAAATTCAAGAGCCATGAATAGTTGAAGTTCTAAAGTAAATTATAACCGTACAGCTCATCGTGACATGAAAATGTGACCGTCGATCTTGAGAAGTGATCAAGAACTTCTTTATCTTAGCGCCCGGTCACCACCTACGGTCGTATGGAATAAATAAATAAAGGGAAAAAGAAGAGGAAACAATCAAATCAATAAGCCCATGGTTTTGTGCATATGGTCATATGTAAATGGCTTGAAGGAAGCGCCTCATAAAGATTTAATTCGACAGAGAATTAACCCTAGAATAATAGAGAGAATTGATAAAAGATCAAAATAAGATCTGTTTGTGAACTAAGAACACAACAGAAGCATGAGTATGATGTAATGAGTGGATCCATGTATGTGATCAACTCATGAAGACAAAAGAACCGACACACGGTCATGATTAAAAGAGAGTTAATTCATTAGCATTATGAATAAAGGATAAAAAGAAAAATGATATTAATCAAAGATTAATATTATCATTTAAATAAAAAGGTACAATGGTTCAAATATCAATGACACAATGATTCAAATTCACACCAGTTAGAAGACTATACAAACAAGAAGGAATGGTTTGAAGATGTGTAGTTG
>SNQJ01S0222819.1:0-15012 GCA_010110895.2 Picea sitchensis
ATCAAAAAAATTCAATTATATTTTTTTGCTAAAAGTTTAAAAATAGTGTTATTTAACTATAATGATTTTCTATCTATTAAAGTAAACATAAAAAATGTGTTAAAAATGATATTTTCCACTATATTTCAAAAAGTATGGAACCATAAATTAATTAAGGAACTAAAAATCGTATTTTCAAAAGTGTAAATGGTAAAAAATATTTTGAGATTGAAAGAAGCATTGAAAAATGACTAAAAACATTGTAGATAAAAAAAAGAAAAAAGAAAAAAAAATGAAAAAACAAGCATTTAAAAAAAAAAGTGGAAACATTATGTATGAGAAAATTTAAAATATCAAAAAACCACCTAAAAATGGAAGGGGGTACTACCGGTAGTACCATTTTTAAAAACAGGGTAAAAAACTTGACCCCCAAAAAAACGAGAACTCTGTAGAGTTCTTGTTAAGTTGGTAATTATGTTCAATGCATAGTGCATAGTATGAGATATCACCCTACACAAATGGATCTAACCCACACCCACAAATCCGCTATGATAACACACATAAAAGGAAATACATCCATAAGCAGGAAAGAAATAACATATGTTAATTGAAGAAAAATGCCAGCAAATTCCATAGCCATGAGAATAAAAGAGGCAATAAAGCCCTGTAAAAATGAAACAATAGAAACAACCTACAAAATGCAGGCTCCACAAAAATGAAAATAAGCCTACAAAATGCAAGCCAACAAATATCCACAAAAACATAATACCAAGGGAAATTCTAAAAGGTCAACATTTCCCTTAAACTGTAGATTGTTTACTTACATTTGACAGTTTTAGAGAAACTACCTAAGAACCATCTCAACTCACAAAAGAAATAGAAGAAAATTTGATGACAGAGTGGGCTCAAACATAAGGATTAAGGTCTTTTTCTTTTATCTTTTTCAGTTCAATAGTTCTTTGAATGATGGATATTAATAGGTCCATTCAAACTTCCTCCCTCAAAATCAAATTTAGAAACTATATTACTAAGTAAAGACCAAGTGATAATATGAAATTTCTATTAACGAGTTTCAATGCAYAAGTTTGAATGGACACTTCGTGCTGACCTATACTCTTTTGAATTTACCTCTTAGAAATAATCAAAATGATATAAAACAAATAATTCTCATTTCCTTCAGCAACAAAAATCAATATCTTGAAATTTTATCCTCAAATGCATGTCTGTAGCTGTAAGGAGAATTATTCATGACTATTATATCATTCAACGAAAGCAATGTCAAGGTACAAAGTGGATTCCTTGGGGTAGATTATCATTCTCTGCTTGATGTTTTAAGTTTCAAAAGAGTGAACTCATACATGGCAATATAGGAAATGAGCGACCAATAAACAACCAATTGAAAAAATATAATTAGCACAACATCTTGCAAAATACCCATTTCTATAAATTTATTTAGGCAAAACAATTTGACTTAAATTTTATTATGTTTCAATTTATAAATTTATATAATTCATATTCTCTTCTCTAATTAGTTCTAAGCATTCATTTTTTTTTCTATGTTCTTCTATATCTTTATTAACTTATTGATTTTATTCATGTGACGTGTCGTTGAAGACGCACCAACATGCTCCAAGGGTGTCACTCATGATTCTTTATTTTATTCGTTTTTGACTTAGTTTTGAAGTTGTCTGACGTTTGGAATCAATACTCCACTTGTCTAACTTGTGTGAGACTAAGTGCTTACTAAGGAATGAGGAATCCACCTTATTGTGCACCCATCAGAAATCCTCATGAGCGACTGTCTCAGTCTACCCTCACGACATCGTGAACCTCTCTGGAACAAGGTAGTCGTTAAATTTCAATTCAGGTCACGACGAGAGTGCTATTAGGCTGTGATAAGGATGCTGCCACACCTCTACTTGATCTATTTGATATTCGTGTATGACCCCTTTACTCCATATGTGGGTCGGATTAACAAGCGTCACCATGCCTGCATCCACTCACAAAAATAATATTAATAAATCTTATACATGAAATCCATAACTTAAATCATCATCCTATCATATGCATAATAAAATCAAGTACTCATAATTGAAGTCAATATTCTACTCCCTGACTCAATCAAGAGTCCAAGAGATTCTGTCGATGCTGTTAGCGATAATTCTTGTCTTGGGCTCGAGAGCATCCAGGTCTGTAGGTTGCACGAGGAGCGCCCAAGCGCAGCATGGAAAAATCTCGTTTTATGGCTTCCAATCAAGTGAGCAGGTGAAATTACATTGTCAACGACCCGGATTCATCCATAAGAGTAGATCAACGGTCATCGGGATATCGGGGCTACCAAGTTGACCCATATATAGCGTCAAAGAAAGCGCCTATATTTTAAAACTAAGTCTGGGTCGTCCGATCCATTGACGCATGGCGCAAGATCTGGTCACATCGGCATATCGACATTCGGGAATTCGAGGGGTAAAAGTCCCTCGTCATTTCACATCTCGAAACTCCGAACCTTGAAATGTAGATAAGCGATCTTCAAAGCCAAGCTCACGGTCTTAGCGCCAGGTCACATCAAGCGAGCCTGCAAATGGGGGCAACCCCCTTTATAATAACATACTATCTGGGTCGTTCATCTGAAGGACACGCGGCACACATCCGTGTCACGTCGACATTTGGGAGTTCGAGAGGCAAGCGCTCCTCGTCACTTCACTTCTCGAAACCCCGAACCCCGAAATGCCGATAGCGCCCAGAATCGGGCCTGTGGTTTTTGTGCTTGGTCGTAAAGGAACAAGCCTAGAGGAGGGGCGCTAATGTTTATCATTTGGCCACTCAGGTCCCAAAGCACCGAAAAGCAATCTCAGCCGTTCATCTTGGAGGAATGCGTGGCGACCGTTAGACCCTCCCGGCATTTCACCCATCGCGATTTTAATAGAAGGAAAACCTGCTCCTTCCTATTCACGAACCCCGAAACGCCGAAAGCACTCTGGAAATTAGGTGTAGGGTCACGGCCCGTGGTCATTCGAGAAAGTAGAAAGGGTTGTACAAAGGGAGGCCAAAGGCACCGAATTGAGTTTCAGAAGGGGGGCACTGTGTTCTCCAGACACCGATTCGACGTGATCTAAATCCCGGTACCTGCTGGGAATGAATGAAGAAGAGAGAGGGTGGTTGAAGCGTCGCCTCACCCATTAATTGCAAGGCATGGAGGGTCTGGCAAGCGGTCTGCTCAAGAGGGTCCTATGTACCCATTTTTCCAGAGAAGCCATGCCCGAGTTCTCGACTAGCCGAAGGAAGTCTGCACACGTTAGCTCGACACTTAATGGATCAGCTACTCCCCTTGCTGGAGCCACGCGCAGTTAAGATGGCATCTGTCATAGGCGCACGATTGTCCAGTCTGCATGCGCAAACTGTCAGAAGACATGCAGACGCAATGTTTTAATGCAGCGTCTTGTTTTTGCTGTTGTTGTGGTTTTGAGTATATGTAGGCGTTTTCGCCATTTTTGTAAGGATCGATGGTAGAGTGAAGCTCCCGATTGTAATGTTTTAGCAGACACTCTAGTTCTCTGGTTATGCATCTGTATGTAAGATCTCTTGTTTTATGAAAGACAGATTCCTTATTCCATCTAGTTTTCATCTCATGCCGAGGGAGTTCATGATTGACTGATTCACATGAATTATTGCAGTTGTGTTATGATAAAGGATTCATTGTGGCACCACTGTATTCTCTGGTTTTCTGCGTTTGAATGTAAGATGATCTTGCGTTTAAGTGCCTTCTCCTACGGTCTATTAGAAACCTGATGTCAACAACAGAACTTTGCATCTCTCTGATACAAGTCTTCCTCCTACTCACCCTTACTACGACTCACTGTCTGAAGTATGTCCAAGACCTCACTTTCCCATGCATGCCTGGCCTAGTTTTGGAGTTGAAATAATATCGTCCGAGTTTACTTCCATTCGATCACCCCTTTCATATACAAATCGTGACATAAACTGATGGGCGTCGGGCTCTGCTCCTGCAAGCAATCCAGGAGTGACTTCCGTCACCAACAGATTCCATCAACATCCTCATTGTGTCATGTTCCTGCACACTCAGTAAACCTCATCATAATACCTGTCAATGCTATTCATCAATATTAATAACATTGTAAATTTCAATTCTCAATTATAACATCAATCTTAACTCATATACCAAATTAGTTAATCATATAGTACCATGTTTAACTGGATCACTTGCATGCAAGTGTCCTCAAAGAATAGTTCAGTGTTATCAAAAAGTGTTTAGTGAAATTTAGATGTTACAAAATCAAACCATGGGTTGAAGCCCTCATGATGGGAAAGTATGTTTTATCAGACATGTTTGGTCTCTGTTGCAACTTAATTGAATTTGCATGGAGGAAAATTGTAATGTTTATACTATCTAGATGTATGACTGCCAACTGATATATTTATGACAAAAGTTTTCCTCTTGCAACCCATGCCCTTGCAAAAATCATATTGAATTGTATTATGCTTATATTCAAACATGTTTATATAGATATTAGAGACAAGACAGGTTCAAAATAAATTGGAATCTACAATTTTGTGAACCCTAGGGAGAGTCCAAGCCTGGGCCAAAAGAATTATAATGGGAAGAACCCTTTTTTTCATGCCTCTGCTTGGAAGCCTTGTCTAGATGAACACTAATTAAACGTTGAAGGTAAAATTGTATTCTCTTCATTTTCAACTTTGGTTTATTGAATTTCAATATCTAACATCCGAATCTTCACTGTGTACTGTCTGTTTTGAAGACATTATGATAACTATTTCCATTACTTGTATATGCTGCTCAGTTATTAGTGAGGCGTTTCAAAACTATGTTTATCGTATTTTCATCATGTTTTTCTTTGAAGTTTTCAGTATGTTTGTTTTGTTAAACTTTATGTGGCATAAAACCATGTTTGAGTTGAGGCATGGATGACCTAATGAGGCCTAGAGATCAATATAAATGAAAATGAGTAGAAAATCAAATGTGCAATGATTATCCATTTCATAATCAGGTTTAGTATGGAGGGAGGAGTCAAATTTGTAGTCCTAAAACATCTGAAATATGTTTTACATAATTTTGTAAAATGTGAGTGCGAAACAAAATTTCCTTTACTGACTCCACACTTTAGATTTTCAAGGCTGTTGCTTCCAGGTTTCTTCATCATCCCAATCTTCCCTTTGCTTCAACTTCTAGGTGGTTCAGTGGACCTAGGCGGCTGCCTGAACTGTACACACCCATCAAATCTCAACCTGATTTTCTTCCTGCTCTAGGTTGTACCTCAACCTTCATCCCCTATATCTCATAAGGTGCCCCCAGTGCCCTGTCGCACAAGCCCTATGTATGTTTATCAATACTATACTGATGCAAATTTTCCCATACCACACCTAGTTAAAAGTTGGAAATAGGGAACTTGTTTAGTTTCTTCTATTTGTAAATTTGAATGTCATGCTGGGTATGCTAAATGCCGATAGAAATGGATTTTGGAGTGTACGCTTCTGGATTCAGTGCCAATAACTCTTATCAAATTGGAATGCGAGAAGGTTCCATGGGACGGGACCTCTACCTTTGTTGTCTTTGCGATATATTTTGTTCACAGTCTTGCGACAATTTAATAGAAATTTATGTTTTATTTTGTCTTGTTTAGCTCATGGTTTAGATTCCTCGACTGTCAGTTTTTATTTATCATTTCCCAATGAAATCCAAGGGGTTTCTTTGTGCGAGTGGAAGGATTTGAACTCGTGCCATGTGCTCAACCAAATATTGTTACATCGTGGGAAAACACAAGGGTTAAGGGGGATTGTAAAATAAATTGTGAATCTGGTTTGCGATGTCTAATTTTCAGGTCTCTCTTCTCTGTAATTTCGTTGGTTGTTGACTTGTTAGGATGAAGATAGAAAATGAGTCTGTAAATGCATTTAGGGGCATATTTTTTCCTTCTAATGTTTACAAAATGCATTTTGTTGGGCATGGAACATGAAATGAGATAATGTATCGATAATGGTTGGTATGTCATTTCAGATCTTTGATGGACATAATGGAACAACGACAGCTCTATATTCAAAGGAAAATATACTAAAAAATATTATGAGTGGCATGCCAACAAGCTTGACTAGAGAAGAAGATTTCTTATCAACATTAATGCCAAGAGCCATGGTCGCAGGTTTTGTCAAAACTGACAAAGAATTTCGGGTCAAATGTATAGAAATATATGCCTGTAGATGTTCCATTAATATTATGTTAGCGACATGTCTTGTATATCTTTACTAGTGGTGCATCATGTCATTCTCATTTTGATATCTATTTGTTTTATCAGAACAAACATTAAGAACCACCATTTCTTTTGTGATAGTAGATGGTTGGACAATCACGGTGGCATGTGTCGGTGATTCTCTCTGCATTCTTGAATGCTTGGAGGGTTGCTTTCTCTTTAAGTGTTGATTACAAGCTTGAGCCAAATCTTTAAGAGTAAGATTCTTGTCATGATGCAAAAAGAGCCATATGAGTATCTTGTATGGTGGATTAACGAGAAATGTAACTTCAATATTTTATGGATATATTGGTTTGCAATTCAAAGACACAATTTCTATTTTATAATATTGTTGATGTATAGAAATGTAACAAAAATGGTAAACCCATGATTTACAAGATCATTGAAAATATTTTGTGAGATGTGGGATGAAGATGGACCTTGTGAAGTATTCATTTTTTATCCAAATACAAAATTCCATGATCTTTAAACAACTTTACCACCCCAATTCACTTTGGTGTTTAATTTCTCCTTTGTTGATTCATTGATTTTAGAGAATCTTTTGACAATGTGCCTAGGACTAACATCTGACATAGGTTAGAAGAGCTTAAAATCCCTTTCGAGTTGGGAGTTGTTGCAGTAAAGCTATATGAGAAAGTTATTGCCAAGTTTAGGAACACTGAGGTCTGGTCAAAAGAAAATAATTGTAATATAGGAGTCAAGCAAGGTTGTCCCCTATCCCCTACCCTTTTTGACATCTATATTGATAAGTTAGAAGATTTTTTGGAGGACACATGCTGTGTTGGCCCAAATCTCACTAGTATAGTCATCATCCTCCTTCTTTATGTTGATGATATTGTTCTTATGGTGAAGAGTCCCTATGACCTAGGTAAGCAACTAATAACCCTCAAGGACTTCTGCTATAACATGGAGATGACTGTGAACACTATCAAAACAAACGTTATGATAATTAAATCCAAAAGGATCACCTACGATACTTTTGTTTATGACAACAATAGCTTGGAGGAAGTTCCTTCATACAAGTATCTTGGAATCGATATCCACCACAAGCTCAATTGGAACTATAGCATTGAAAAAATGATAAATGGAGGGTGGAAAGCTTATTATGGGCTCAAAAACAATTGTAAATCAGTAGACCTTTGGCTTTCGGATAAAAAAAAATCCTCTTTCACACTCTCGTCACTCCAATTATCTTAAATGGATGTGAAGTTTGGGGTTGCAATATATCTAGAGATTCTTGGAGAAAGATAGAACATATCCAAAATAATTTTATAACTTATAATATCAAAATTAAGGGTGGAAAGATTATTATGGGCTCGAAAACAAACTCTCACGAGCTACATAGTGAAATTGAGTGTTGGACAACTCCCAAAACACCATGGGATGAGAGAATTTGTCACCTTTGTGACACTAAGACTTTGTGACATTAAGTGAGTAGAAGATGTAAAACACTTCCTCTTGTATTGCCCTGCATATACCCATATTAGATCCCAATTTTAAAAAATCTTCCATATTACTGACCTCTCTAATATTTTAAGTCATCAAAACTATGATGATCTTGGAATGCTTCTCTCAATGTTTTTTAAGCATCGAAATACAATTTTAAAGAATTTGAAGTAATCTCTTACCTTCTTAAGGTTCGATAGACCAATAAGTTTTAATGAATGTTAATTATCATTATTATAAATTAACCAAGTGAATATGTAATCAAGTGAGAAAATAACCTCTAACAAGTCAAAGTCATAATTAATCCTTCAAAATAAAAAAAAATCACATATAAATCTTAGGAGTGAAATATAAAATAATAAACCCTAACTACCATGGAAAAGATTATAACCACTTGTGATATTGATAGTATTTATTTCTAAATTTCTAAATTTTTTAATATAATTTTTTAATAAAAAAATAAAATTATAACAAATTTATTTGAAAACCTAATTTAAATAAATAATAAAAAATTATTACCAAATATTAAAATTAAAATTAAAATAAATTAAAATAAATTCTCACACTTTATTGTAGAAGGAAAAGGAAGATGATGGAAATAGATAATAAAAAATTCTTACCAAACATTGAAATTAAAAGTCAAATTAAAATAAATTCTAACCAATATAACATTATTGTTATAAGGAAGACAATGAGAAATAACATTATTGTATGATCGGAAATAAGAGAACAAGTGGCAAGGAAGATGATGGTACCCATCTAACATTATCCTTACATGGAAGATGATGGGAAATAACATTATTGTTATAAGGAAGATGATGGGAAATAAGAGAACAAGTGGCAAGGAAGATTATGGTAAAGAAAGAAAAGAAGTTTTAGGTTGTTTGAATTGAGAGGTAAAAGGCAATTCCCCAACCAACCAACATTTGAAGTAATTTTATTGTTATTTTT
Organism: Picea sitchensis; assembly: GCA_010110895.2. NCBI lineage: Eukaryota > Viridiplantae > Streptophyta > Pinopsida > Pinales > Pinaceae > Picea > Picea sitchensis. The sequence goes on from SNQJ01S0222819.1 coordinate 8,661, forward strand.
TAATATTTTTTATTATTATTTTTTTAATTTTTTTTCAAAATTATATAATAGAAAGTTATATTTAGTTTCTTCTCGCTATTATTTGTAATTTCTTTCCAAACTTATATAAGAGAAAGTTAAGATGATGTGAAATAAGAGGTGATGATGATGATGGTCAAGAAAGAGAGGAAGATTTGAGTTTTTTTAACTTGAGATGTAAAAAACAATTTTTCAACTAACATATAAACTAATTTTGTTATTATTATTTTTATTGTTTTTAATTTTCTTTCAAAATTATATAATAGAAAATTATATTTAATTTCAACTAATTTTGTTATTATTATTTTTATTGTTTTTAATTTTCCTTCAAAATTATATAATAGAAAATTATATTTGATTTCCTCTAGTTATTATTTTTAATTTCTTTACAAAATTATATAATAAAAAAATATTTCTTCTCATTATTAATTATATAGTTTCTTATAATAGAAAATTATAGTTGGTTTCCTCTCACTATTAATTTTAATTTCCATTCAAAATTATATAATAAAAAGTTATATTTAGTTTCATCTCATTATTAATTGTATAGTTTCTTTGACTAAGTATGAAGAAAAATACAAACCATATTTTACTAAATTTTTATACAACTTTATTGATAAATATACATACATATAATACATTTTAAATACTACAAGTAGTTTATAAGGTTAAATGATTTATGCTTATTTTAAAGTGTAAAAATATTGATGAATCTTATTAATTTTTAAAATGTTAACCATAAAATATTTGACGATATTTTTGTAAAAATATTAAAATTTATAAAGATTTTATATAGTTTTAATTTTTTTGGCTATTTTAAAGTAAAATATTTAATGCTATAAAATTTAGGAAGATAGGGGCAACAGGAGTAGGCGGGTTCTATTTAATCTGGGAGGAAATCAAATTGCTTACTATACCTAGGGGCTTGGGAATGTATCTAACAATATTGTTGAGGCATATTCGTTGTGGAAAGGCTTGGCTATAGCAAAGGAAGAGGGGCTCAAACTGTTAATCATCTTGGGGGACTCGATGTTGGTGATTAGAGCCATGATGGGTAAATCAAAGTTGGGGAGTAATTCTTGGAGCATGCTTATCTCAAGGATCCATAAAACGCCCTCAAGTTTTGACAAATTTACTTTCTTCCACATAAAAAGAGAACTTAATGGAATTGTTGACCACTGGGCTAAGGTGGCTTCTTTCCTAAGCCTAGGGTCATGTATAAAAATTTGGGTGTGTGGTTTCACCCCCATACCTTAGTGGATACCCCCTTGTTTAATCAACATACAATGCAAGGTAATAATGGGATATGTCACAGGAAAAATGGCAAATGGGCAGTGATGCCTGCACAATTGAAATGCCTTGGGTGCAGGATGGGTCTTTAATGTTGCGTGTGGGATTTAACATTGAAATGTGGGAGTAATTTTGTTATGGATTTCCTTGTCTGCAACGAATTCACTGTGGAGGAGATTCTCTATTGGGTGTCGTGGGACTAGTGTGGAGCGTCGAAAGTGTTAAGGAAAGGGATCTGACATGGATTCTATGAGATTATTGGTGGATTCATGCAATCCAAGGTGGCAAATTTGGGTGGAATTCCATCTCCAATACTGGTATTATCTTCAATCCAAACCAGGAAACCCACAGTTCTCTAGTCTCTTTTTCCTATGAATGACTCTAGTAATGGTTTTCATAGTTCTGATTTGACTAACCAGAATATTATCCCTACTTTTCTACTTGTCTTTTTCAAAATTGGAATTGTAATTCTTTGTTTGGGGGGTTTTGTGGTCTAGTTTCTTTGTGAAAAATTCTACTGGGAAAGATATGGACATTGCAGAGTGGAAGGAAGCCTAGAAAGTCCTTCACTGACACGAAGAAATTACCTAGGTGAATAGCAATGCCCTCCTATACATTTCTACGAAGATGACTGAGCTGGAGCAAGCTAACATCACCAATGGCACCAATATAATGAACCTTATCTTACTTCAGAAGAAAATGATTGACGCATTGGAGGCAAAGTGTCAAAAACTTTGAATGTTGGTTCTTCCATAGCTTTTAAACTCTCTCTCTCTCTCTCTCTCACACCTCAAACAACCATGGATTAAAGAACTAGTTGCATGAAGGTTTCCATGAAGAAGACATAGTTGGACAGGTTTATGACCCCATGGAAGTAGAAGAATTTGGCTCACCTCACTTTCCAGAAGAGAAAGAAGCTCAAGACAATGCACCCCCATGACCGGTTTATGTTTTACATGATATTTTTTTTGTTGGGTCAATATGTAAAGCATGTTACATGTAGAATTATCTGGAATGCCTATATAGAAAAGACTTTAGAGTTTTCTTTAGCTAGTTTAGAAATATGCTCAGTTTTGGAGCAGAACTATGCAATTTTGTTTGTATATGTTGTATGCCTTGGCACAACTCCCTTTTAATGAATATAAATTTCTATCTCGGTTAAAACAAAAATTAAAAAAATGGGAGAATAAAATGGAAATTGACGAATAATTTTTTTTAAAGAATAGAAAATTAACCCATAAACAAAATTTAACCCCTAAAATTTTCTCTTTTTACTATATATATACATGTTTTGCACATAGTTTCATTAATATCTATATATATTGACAAATACATGTCTATTTCACAAATTTAAATATTACAAATATTTATACATGTCATAAATTTTAGATACTTTGTCACATATACATGGCTTCCTTATTATTATCAACATCAATATATTGGTAAATGCACATAGGTAAATGCACATACATGTCATAAATTTTAAATACTAATAATATTTTATCACATACATATGTTTTATCCATGGGTTTCATTATAACCACATCTCCACAAAATGAACACGTGACAATGCCTTCATTATAACACATGATAATGTTTGTGTAATTGTGTTTTATATTTATTTTATAATATTAATAAAGTTTTTGATGTTGGAGATTTTTTTGGATAAAAATTGTGTATGAGGTTTCGAAATGTACAACATTTCAAGTGGACACTTCATTCATCACCAGAGATAAAAGGGACTCATATGTTGGAAAATAGTGTTGAGTTTCATATTTATAGAATAAGAGAATAAGTGACCATTGAAGGAAAGAGTAACAATAATGAACAAGAATGCATAAAATATGGGAAGTAGCCATTAAGATTGGGAGAAAAATCATAGGGTGTTGAGATATATTATTTAATGATGATGAGAAAGATTAAAACAAATTGAAAAAGGAGATAAAGGTGAGAAGAAATCTTTAATTAGAGGAGGAAATTAAAATAAATAATAGGGGTAAATAATGAAATAAATTAAAATAATTTGAATTAATTAAAGTGAGGTGATAATACATACAAAAGATTTTTTTAAATAAGGGACAATAGTAAAAACAAAAGAAGTGGGTAGGTTAAAAGGTAGACAAATTTAGAGAGATAAAAATAAACAATGGCAGGACATGGGAGGAAAAGAAACTGAAAAAAAGAGAGGAGGAAAGTTGGAGATGAACACGAATAAGATCTAAAAGGAGGAAGCTTAATGGTCAAGGTTATAAATGGTGGGCTTCGAGGATTGACTTAATTTGTATCCATCTTCACAGTTAAAGTTATTAGGATGTTTTTCGATTTCAAGGGCTTCCCGAATGAGACGAGAGGAGTAATGCAAGGCAAAGGCTAAATTTTTTGTTTGGTCAAAGCAATTGGAGTTAAAAGAGTGTTCGGCAATAGTTGATTTAAAGATTCAATTATATGTGGTATCAACTATATTCTCTTTAAGTTGGGCTTTAAAGGTTCTACTAATTTGACCTATGCAAGACTTCCCACAAGAGTAAGGAATTTGGTAAACTCTTGGACCAAGCATCGGGTCAAATTTATATTTAGCAGTTCTGAAAAGTTGTTTTATGATTTTCTTTGGTTTGAATACAGTTTTAATGTTCTTCTTAGCTAAGAGTTTCAAAATTTGATTGATGATGCCTTATTAATTTTAAATGTTATATTAATAACAATCAAAATTTCTCACTTGAAAGACAAATTAATTATATATCTGAAATTTATAATAAATGTGATATATAAAAAATTTAATAACAAGTTTCTTATTACTGATTTTGGTTTAATATGTTAACCAAGAATTTCTTTGGGTTGAGAACGATTAGGTATAATACAATGCTTTTCAATTTATTCATTTGATCATTGTCATTATATTATTAGTCCATGATTTCTTTTTCTCCCTTGAGCAAGGGATTATAATAATCGATTTGGATAGGTGTATATTTTTTTTTTAAGATTAATGTTTTCATATTTAACCAATGATTGAAATTTACATAATGTTGGCAATCGTGAAAAGACCTTGTTACTAACTAATATAAGCATTGTAGAAAAAATATCTCCAAAATAAATATATATATATATATATATATATATATTGAATATAACAATCACATAATTATCATATAGAATATATTTTTATCGAGATGGAATAGTGCATGCTAATGTAAATTTGGAAATAAAGATAAGCATGCAATACTTCTTATAAATAAAATACGGTAGTATTAATGATGACAAGGGAACAATAAGATAGTCTTTGATTTTTCTTTGATATGTTTCAAATCCATCCAATCTTCAATTTTTTTCTTCTTTAATTACGTTGAAGGTATTATTTTAAGGGACGGTTCCCTTTGAACTTTTCATTGTTTATCTGGAGCCAATTGAATGCAAACACTTGCCATATCAGGTTTGGTATATGTATTTTATCTTAGAATCTGCCATGTGTCAGACATGTACTCCACTTGTCGATCCTTTCACAACCTTGCATGCCCTCTTTCCAAACCTTATCCCTCTTAATCACTTCCTCTGGTACACCAGCTTTATCTGGTACAACAAAATAATTCAACAAAGGATTTCAATTCTAGAATAGTGTCAGAGCCTAGACCTAATATCAAAAGGAGGATGGGAGGTCGATTGGTCAAATTTCATATTCCAGGGCACATGCAATGCCTGTGGTAGGTAATTCTGATGTGCTTGACAAGTTTTGTGCGTTTTATGTAGACTGGTATCTCAAGCCAATGACCATTTTTGTTATTGAAAACCATACAATACCATATTTCTAACTATATTTGCAATGGATTTGATTATTTTGAGGCAATGAATACATAGTTATCAAAATAAAAATCTAACTTCAGAAGATAATATTAACATTTATGGATGATAATAAGTTATTAAAGGAATAATAATTAGTTATTTTTTAGAACTTTTTTTTTAATTAGTTAGTAAGAAAAATAATAAAGATGGGGAAAATTTCTCTTGGGCTACTCAATCATTGATTTTAGCAAATTTATATGTATGTTGTTAGAATATTGTGTTTGTTTCACCATAGACAATGCGACACCATTGTCACCCAACTATAGGCACAAATCCACCCCCAAGCACCTTAACCTTTGACAGAAAGAATGATTATGGGAAGCCTCACTAGAACCAACAGATAAACACGGGTAGCACACTTTCTCCAGAGGTAGCGCACAAGATAGAGTACAAAAAGACTAAACATGGAATTACTGCACACCTGCAGCTGCTGCAACGCCTCCTCAACACTTGGACCTTGCTTCTAGATGACTAAGTGTGTGCACAAATGTGTTGGGGAACCTTCTATTTATACTAATTTATACTAATGTGTCTCTTCAAGCAAGGCCGACCTGTCCTTTTCTGCATATAATACTTCAATATTACTTATTTTGTTGAGTCGACTTGTCTTCCATGGTTTTCACACATCTGTTTAGGTTTTCTCTTGCTTCTGGAATATTCTATTCTAGTCAAAGGTTTATCCATGGAGGTTAATACCTCATGCAACTACCAAAACATCAACACTCCCTCTTAGCTAGGGAGGTAATTAACCATGATGTTCCCTTCTGGTCTTCATAGCCTTGCTCGTTATGCCATGATCCTCTCATCATGGTTACGTAGACCATGCTACTGGTATCATCATTACGTCACACATGGCTACACCCATGTGGACCTGTCAATCTCATCTAGGGGCCACAACCCGCTATAGAATGCTAGAGCTACACCTCGTAGTGTGTATCACCATCATCGTCATGGAATACACTCGCATAACGTGCTCACCCATGTCATGAGTATCATCATTACTATCATCATTATCCATCCATATGACATGGCATGGGAAATACCTACATGGTCTTGCAGACCGATAACATCACCATAGCTACACAGGCTATCTCATGATCACCTAGATCATATTATGAGCAACACCATCATAGCCATACAGGTTCTCAACTACACTGGTGTAGCAACAACTCGTCATACCAGACCATCTCACTGGAGTAGCCTACATCTT
>SNQJ01S0222821.1:0-14855 GCA_010110895.2 Picea sitchensis
GGCTTTAGGCCATTAGTTGTAATTATACCTCCTAGTCTCCTATATATACCAAGGAGACATTTTCATTTTGAACCATCTTGTACTTGAACATTTAAGTGGGGTAAAAGGAGGTTGCCCCCTCGAAGAGGCTTATTATCTAAAATCATCTCTTTTTAAATGCGTTGAGTACTTTTCCTGAGGTTTTTCTATGCTATATTGATGTTTGGTTCTTAACATTTGGGTGAGGCCCACAGGATTCATATCGTGGTGAATAAGCGCCAGGACAAGAACCAATCCACTATGCTCGAAATGTCAGGTACCACTGTCGACCAAACTTTTAGTATGTTGATAGATCCTAGTGCTACAAAGAGCTTTATTTCTAGTACAGTGCTAAAAGGAGTTAAGTTAAAGGAAATCGACAGGACAATTTTAGATACGTCGATATGGATTTGGGTGCCAAACAGAAGGTTGGAGGAAAAGTTACAGACTGTCGCATTAACTTGGGATATTTTGTAATGAAGGCCAACCTTTATGTCATGATCTTAGTATCTTATGACATTGTGATCGGTATAGGTTGGTTGGAATCGCATGATGCGATACTCAATTGTAAAATGAAACAATTGAACTTTACCATTGATGAGGGACGGAGAAGAGTGATCATGGGAAGAGACCAAGAAATGTCCTTGAGGTTCATTTCTTCCCTACAATTACATAAGAGCTTGTGAAAAGGATGCAAGCTATATGAAATCTTAGAGCTAAATGAAAAGGGTGAGGTGAAAGTATTAGAAAACCTTTCGGTAGTACGATAGTTTGTTGACGTGTTTCCAGAAGAGTTACTAGGTTTGTTTCCCGAAAGAGAATTGGAGTCTACAATCGATTTGAAACCTAGAACTGAACCAATAGCCAAAACACCTTATCATATGTCAATACCTGAGTTATAGGAGTTGAAAATTAAACTGAAGGAGTTGTTGGACCTAGGAATTATACATCCAAGTGTGTCACCTTAGGGTGCGCCTGTTATTTTCATAAGAAAGAAGGATGGATCATGGAGACTCTATATTGACTATCGTTAATTGAATAGGGAAATGATCAAGAACCAATATATGTTGCGAAGAATAGACAATTTGTTTGATCAAATGAAGGGAGAGATGGTGTTTCCAAAGGTCAACTGGAGATGAGGTTATCATCAGTTACGAATTAAAGAGGAAGATATTCCTAATACCGCATCCAAGACGAGGTTCAGAGACTATGAATTTATCGTTTTTTCGTTAGGATAGATAAACTCCTCGAGGGTATTCAGGAGTTTGAATAATGAAGTGTTTCACAAATACTTGGACAAGTTTGTTCAAGTATTCATTGACGACATATTGATATATTTTCGGACGGTGGAGGAACATGATGAACATTTGCACTTAGTATTAAAGTGTTTATGGGAAACTGTCGACATGCTCTTGAGGATTCATTGCTTACAACATGTTATATCCGGCGAGGGCATCGTTGTGGACCCGACAAAGGTAGAAGATATTATGGAATGGCCTACACCGACAAATGTACCAGGAGTACGCATATTTTTTGGTTTAGTAGGATATTACCGACGGTGCGTCGAAGGTTTTTCGAAGATAGAAAATCCAATCATGGAATTGTAGAAGAAAACAAGAAGTTTGTATGGCCCAAGAAGTGCAAGGAAACATTTCAAAGGCTCAAGGGGTTGTTGACGACAACGTCAATGCTGAAAGTCCCCAACATGGACAGGGTTTTTTGGGCATGCGCAGACGCATCCAAGGAAGGTTTAGGTAGATTATTGATGCAAGATAGTCGAGTGATCGCCCACATCTCAAAGAAATTAAAAAAGCATGAGGAGAACTACACAATGTATGATTTGGAGTTATTATCCATTATGTATGCCTGGAGAGTGTGGAGACACTATCTGATTGGACGAAAATTTGAATGAAACAAAAAAAAAGATCACTGTGGAATGCAACACTTTTCACGCAGAATGACTTGAACGCGTGGAAAGGGCATTGGTTAGAATTACTTAGCAAATACGATTTGAGATTAAGTACATTGACGAAATGGTGAACATAGTGGAAAATGCGTTGAAAAGACCACACATATTCTCGGTGATACCTCTTTAGACGAATCTTCGAGAATGGATTCTAATTATATAGTTCGACGATGACTGGTATAAAGAGGTTAGGGAAAATATCAGACAAGAAACCATGACAGTACCAAGATTTGAAGGTTATACTTTGAACAAGGACAGATTGTTGAGGTATAATGATTGGGTTTGCATACCACCTAACGAAGAATTGAGAATTTTTGAACTTAAGCAAATCCAATAGAGCAGTATGCATGGCTCATCCAGGAGTCACGAAGATGAGGGCAGACCTTAATCCCTTATTCTTTTGGAGGGGATGAAGGCGAACATAATTAGCTACATGGCGAGGTGTCTATAATTTCAATGAGTGAAGGCTAAGCATAGACATCCGGCAGGATTACTACAACCACATGCTATTCCAGAATCAAAATAGGAAGTCATTTTGTTGGACTTCATTGCTGGATTTTCGTTGACAGCCAGGAGGCATGACTCAATTTTCATGATAGTTGACACTCTGACGAAGAGTGCACATTTTATTCTTGTGCATATGATGTATCAGGGTCCAGATATGGCTAGATTTTTTATCAGTAAGATTGTGAGGTTGCATGGCATGCCAAAAAGGATCATATCCGATACAGGATGGTGTGTTTACATGACGTTTTTTGGACCAGTTTCCAAGAGGCCTTGGGGAAACCACTGAAATTTAGTACAACATATCATCCTGAGACATACGGGTTGACAGAAAGAACAAACCAAATTTTGGAAGATTTGTTGTGTATGTATGTGTTGGACCATAAACGTTTGGAGGAGTTCTTTCCACTGGTAGAGTTTGCGTACAACAACAACTATCAAGTTACCGTTAAGATGGCACCGTTTGATTTTCTCTATGGATGACCATGTCAGACGCCATTGATTTGGGATTGACTTGGGGATAAGGCCCTAGTGGGACCAGAAACAATCCAAGAAATGGAAGAACAATTGAAAATGATAAGACAAAGGTTTAAAGACATGCAAGATCGTCAAAATAGTTATGTTGATGCGCATCATGTTGACCACAACTATGAAGTTGGTGACCAAGTTTTATTGCGGGGGAAACCGCACAAGAGTTCGATTAAGTTCGGAATGGGTGCTAAACTCTCTCCTAGGTTGTGGGGCCTTTAGAAGTTGTCAAAAGGAAAGGACCTGTGGCCTATCGACTAGTCGTGCCTCATCCTTTGAGGCATTTTCACGTTGTTTTTCTTGTATATGTTTTGCGACATTACATTAGTGATCCTACACATGATATTGGCATGAGTTCCTTGCGGTGTTGGACGAGGTTGCACTCACGGTGGACCCAATCCTCATTATGAATCATTGAATTCAATGGATGTGACATCGAACAGTTGATCGGGTCAAGATCCAGTGGGACAATTTTAGTCCACACTCAGCTACCTGGGAGGATGCATATGATATGTTCCAGCAATTTCCATATTTATTTGATAGTGTAAACATATAGATCTTGTCAGATGCTTTATTTACTGCATTTTATATAATGTACAACTTCAGGATGAAGTTTAAAACAAGAGGGGGTGTATGTAACATCCCTCTCTTGCGAGCATATGTTATCGAGTTATTCTTTGAGGACACTTGCATGCAAGTGATCCGAGTATAGTACATGATTGTATATTTCACTTATGGATCTTTATGATGATGTTGATGATTATGATTTATGTTGTTTAATATCGATGTATTGACATATGTTATTGACGCATTTCCCCTGAGTGTGTAGGACACTTGACAGATTGAGGATGTCGATGGCATCAAGGGACCTCCTTGGACTCCAGATTGAGTTAGGGAGTGGATTGTATTGGTTTGAGTATTTCATTTATGCATATGTGACATATGAGCGATTATATTATGATGTTGTTTATGGATCATTAAAAATGTTTCATTGATGGATGCAAGTTGACAATTTCTTGCTAATCTGACTCACATAAGGACTAAAGGGGCCATGCACGTAGACCATATATTGAGGGAGAGGTGTGGCATCATCCATGTCACAGCCTACTAGCACTCTCACTGTGGCTCGAATTGTAGGTTAACGATTACATAGTTTGAGAGGTCCACAATGCCATGAGGGAAGATTGAGAAAGTCACTCATGAATATTTCTAAGGGGCGTGCAATAAGGCAGATTCCTTATTCCTTAGAAGCCCTTAGTCTCTCACAAGGCCGCTCGAATGGAGTATTGACTCCAAGGGTTGGAAAACTACCAAAACCAGTCAAAGGCGAGTGGCACCCTTAAAGCACGGAGTGTGTCTTGAAGGGCATGTCGCGCAATGAAAAGACTGAATCAGAGGCGAGTGGCACCCTTGGAGAACAGAGTGCATCTTGAAGGGCACGTCGTGGAATTTAAAACTTGAGTCAATGAATCTAGGTGGCCTAGAAAACTTTGAATGAATATTCAACCTTGTAAAATCTTGAGCACTGTTGGATTAATTAATTAAAGAATGAACTTAGTAATTGTAACCCCAAATGAGGCCTAAGCCTATTCAATTTAATCCTAAGTCTAAGTTTGGTGAGAATGATAAAACCAAATTATAAATTAAATAAAATAGGAAAGAGATAAATAAGTATAATAAATAAGAAATATGAATTTAACCTAAAGATTGAGTTAATACACTTATGTACAAACAAATAACAAATTAAAATGTAAGACAAGAAAGGATTAAAGCATGAAATAATAAGTGCACGCATATAAGGGAATCTAGAGTCTAACTACCACTAGTTTAACTAGGAAGAGACTCCTATTTTAACTCAACTCAGATTTAGTAAGGCGTTAGTCATAAATGGGAAATAAGGGGAATAAATAGACAACTAGGAGTGATTTAAGGAGTGATTTTAGGAAGGGTGAGGGAAATTGACTTGTAATTAAAATAAATTATGGAATTTTCTTGTGCAACTTATGGAGAGGGTGACAAGTGTATGGGGGGAATAATTCTTAAATTAAATATTTAAAAAGTGAAATAAAATGTGCAAGTGAGTATGTCATAAAGGAAACTCCTATAAACAAAATGAAAGAGGGTGAAAAAACCCATAGAGTTTATGGGAAAAATTATACTGCATAAATTTTGACTGGTTTTACTTGTGAGAGTTGGAATACCCATCTTGAGAGAGAGAGAGTGGTGGCTCTACCATGTGAGGAAATCTTGGAGCTAGAGGATTTCTGGTTATGTGTGTGTGTGACCCCTTTGAGGCTCGAGGGGATAAGGTGGAAGAAGAGAACCCCTAGCGTTGGTTGGGAGCTACCAGTGACGTCTCTACGGTTAGAAAACAGGAGGTGGGGAGCAACGTCATCATGGAAGAACGTCTTCGAATTCCATCTCGTCTGCTACAGTATTTTTATTTTGAGATTGTATTGTAAAAACATTTAGTTTGTAAATAATTTTTAGCAATTGTCGCAACAATGTGTAATCAGAATATCGATTCATAAGTTCCTTGATGTTTTTTTTTTAAGAAAAAGAAATTATAGAGATTAAGGCCAAATCAAAATCTCACTAAGTATTGGAGTTCTTGTTAGCTTTCCTTCATTGCTAAATCCCCTTATTTCCTCATTGCTATGTTGAAGAACACAATTATGTTATGTGATTCAGTTAAATTATGATGATTAAATATCTGCGTCAGATTTAAGGTTGACCGGAGAATGGTGTAATGTGTTGTAAGCCTTAGCTTTCTGTTGTAACAATCCTTCACCCAGATACTCTACCAACTCGAGGTTGGGCATACTAATGCATCAACCATCAACTAATCACAAGTTTTGAAGTCAAGACACCTCTGCGAGTTCACGTCGATCCTTACCTTATCACAATCCTTATGTTAATTCCTTGAAGAGAAAAACATTTATTTTGATATCTAATGAATTATGGGGTATTACTGTCGCTCTAGTTGTCACAATTTAAAGACCATTTTTAGGACAGTTACCTTCTAGTCTCACAAGTATCCTTCACTATTCGAACAACTGGATTCCAGCGCATCTCCAGACCATCTATGGCGTCTATGGGTTGAGTCTGTCAGTTTCCTTTTGTTTTGGTGATGAGTAAACTCCTTCTTTCTATTGGAACCTTACTTTATTCAGTAGCAGTCTAGTGACATAAGGTTATTGTTGTATCATTCTCTTGTTGCACGTCTAAATCCTTTAGATTAACCACTGAAAGTATTGATCTACGATCCAACGTTTTAAACTCTAAATCTCATTCTGTAATATTTTAGGGAGGTGTGGCTTATGATACCGAATAACAATATCACCTTAATGACAGACCTTCCATCGCGCCTTCACTAGGTAATCAATCTTGTGTGTTTTCTTCTTGAACGTTTTCTCCTATTGGGCCCTTCTTAAGGCAGACCAAACCCAATCTTAGGTGTCACCCCACGTAGAGACTAATTTCCCCAAAATTTCTCTCCCTGGTGCTTCTTAGGTTTTCTTATTGGTGGTATCATTACCTCGGGTAGGGAGTAGAGTTTTTCGAGTACACTTTGGATGGGTGTTACCTAGTTTGTTGCCTCCCACACTCCTCGACACACGTCATTTGTCCCCTCGGATGTCCAACCTCAAGATTTTCTTATTTTTCTCTTCTCCATCTTCTCTGGGAGGGAGGGGTTGGAATCAATTGTGTGTCTCAAATAGGGAAGGATGTGAGAGAAGAATGTGTAAATTTCAATGGAAGAATATGGTTGAGAGAGATATCAATGGGTCTGTAAAGGGGTGTAAATTGGAGAAAGATGTTAGTATTCCAGCCAAGCAGAGAGATATTCGAATACATTTCCATCTTGAGATGAGATATTCATGACAAGGTCTGGTTATGGCATCACTGGAAAATAAATTGATGCATTTGTCTTTCTCTTGTAGTTATTTACCTTCTTGATTTTGGACTTGTCGATGAAGAGAAAACCCTGGAATCCAAGAATCCAAACTTCACTAAACATTTAAAAGAACCGGAAAGAAGGAAACATTCAGGATAAGGTAAGATAAAATCGTAAGTGATTTATTTGGTTGTTGAAACGAGAGAATGCCACTTATTCAATAATAATTGTAAAATGATGGTTTTAAATAATTTTAAGGATATTCTAAAAATTAAAAAAATAAGACAAATCTTAAAGATGTCTTGTCTCATTTTTCCTTTAACTTTTTATATATTAGTAGTATTATCAAGATTTATTACTAAAATTATCGAGATTCATTTTATGAATATTTAAGGTCATCATTATTCATGTTTTCTATTTTATAAGATAAAACCAAGCAATGTAATATAAAGGAGATGTACTTTTTATTAAAATATATGATGTGTATTATTTTTCCCATTTTGACAATTATATATGATACCTCATTCAAGAAGGGGTAAAGGATAGATTGTTGGGTGGGATGCTATAAGATAGGTAATTGTGTTTTTTTAGGAAATGTAATAGGAAACTATTGGTTTGTTTTCATCAATTTTATGGCGAGGTCGATGTATGAAAATTGTAGTTGGACTAGTGTTGGAATGTTTCATAGGCGATATTGTGTCAATCAAATTGATATCTGTCATTATAGTCGGATTGATGTTGGAATGTATTATAGGTGGTGACCGCGTTCCTTAACTAATGTATGTTTGTAATAGAATTTCTCGCGCCATGAAATTAATAGGACGCATGCGGGGTTTTGTGACTTGCTGACCCTTGCACCATGAAAGTAAAATCTATGATTACCTTTGTTCCATGGTGAAGGAATATCCAGTAATACTGAGAGAGGGGGGGGGTGAATCAGTATTTCCTACTTTTTCTTTTTATCTTCATCCATATTAAGCACACATATTAATTATTAAATTAAGCAATATATGATGAACAACAAACCCTTATGAACATAAGATTTTATCGTGGAACCCAACAGGGAAAACCACCAAATCTTTTCTCATTAATAAAATGTTATTTTACAAAACTGTTTTCAAGCTACAACTTGATGGAGAGACTTTCCCCAAGTTTCTTCAGCTAAGACCTAAGGGATGATACAACACCCCATTTACCAACTACAACTAGAAGTATTCACCCACACCCTCATTCACCAGCACCGACTAGTAGGAGGATTCAACCCTGTGTTTAGTCAGCCACAACTAATAAGGAAGAACCAACTCCCTCTGTTCACCAGCACCAACTGGTAGGAGGCTACGACCCCCTGTTTAGTCAGCTACAACTGACAAGGAAGCACCAACTCTCCTGCAGGATCCAACCTACCCTTGCACCACCCAACCACCCTTAGTTTATAATGAAATTCAATATGTTCTTCTCTTCATCGAATTTGACTCATGCAACCATTGTTGTACTTTCTACTTGTCTGTTGCAGCCTCTGCTTGTATGGTCTTCTTTATCAAGTTATGGATTGTATAACTATTTCTTTGTCTTCTTTTGTTCTTGATCTTCAATTAGACATTGATAGGCACCTTAGAACAAATATTTCTTCATCTTGGACTCTGCTCCTATTTTAGATCTTCTAATGTGAACCACAAAGACACAATCTTCTCACCACTTTTTCTCGTTTATATAATCTTCAAACATGTGTAGAATTTTAAAACATCGTGTCCCTTTATTTGAACCATTGTACCTTTTCATTTAAAATGATAATCTAAACTTTAATTAATATCATTTTTCCTTTTTATTCTTTATTCATATTTTCATGATTTAATTCTCTTTTAATCATGACTGTGTATCGGTTCATTTTTGTTTGTCATGAGTTGATCACATTTTAATTATCTTTACTATGAATACCTTTCATAAATTGATCACAACATGGATCAATTTTATCCTTTATACTTGTTCATGGATCTTCGTTAATTTCACAGAGACTAGATACTATGGAGGCACTTCCTTCAAGCCATTTCATATAACCTTGCATCACAGGACCACGAGTTATAAAAACTATAGCGACATATTGTCATTTCCTTTAAAAACTCTTTATAGCATATGACCAACGACGGTGATCTCACATTAGGAGAGAAAAGTGTATGAGTGATTTACCAAATCAACAGTCATGATTCATTCTCTCGATGATATGGACGACTGAAGGGATTTCGGCGTTTATACATTCGAGTCTTCGTGACTTCACACTTTACTAAACTCACGATCACAAAATTGTCGGTTAGATCAGATGTGTCATATTCTCCACGAAGATGGATGGTCATTGGTTCTTTAGAATTTTTCTCATCGGGTCTCATGACCTCCAACTCTTCAAAACTCTGAAGATGTCAATCTACTGACGCGTGTCCCTTTCGCAATTTTGGCATTCGGGATTTTGAGATATTAGATTATTTTCTTGCTATGAAAAACTCTCAAAGTAGAAAATCCCAACGTGACGTAAACCTGTTGATGTCACTTGATGACTTGGTACGTGCCGAGTAGTTGCCATGTGTCACTCTAATTTGTGACTTAAATGTGCTTGAAATTCCAATTTCAACTTAACACTTGTCACTTTCTGACTGAGCCACGTGTCCTTCCTGACGGGCTCTACTGACGTGGCATGTCATTGACATCACTCAATATGACATGGACCTTGATACGTTTCTTCCTCCTTGACTTCGGAGCTTCAAATTTTGAGGTTTTGAACACCTCTCGTCGCTGATTCTCCGGATCACAAATCCCCAATTCTTTATTTCGTTAATCTTGTGCCATGTGCTCACCTTCCAACCAATGGATAGGATATATTCGGTATTTCATATTTTGCGAGTTCGGGATTCTTGACTCCTCGACACTCCAAATCCTTCGATTCCTGATTTCCCGATATTCCATTTTTCGATATTTGATTTTCCGATATCCGCTTACATTGGATCGATGGTCCACGACCCTCCATGATCCAATGGTCCAAATCATATCATGAATTCACATTTTGTGAGTTCATGCAACACTGTCTTTGACCTTCCTGATCTGCGAGTCAACAAAATTTCAATCACTTGCCACGTGTCCTCTTGATCCAATAGATCAGATCATTTCACTGCTTTGGAGTGTTAACTAACTCCTGGGCTTATCCTCCTTGCAGCTCCACTAGATCCAACAACTGATGGGTATTCTTGAAGCAGATCAACAATCACGATATTTCAATGGTCCTCAAGCCCACGGTCACACAAATGACCGATGTGTGTTTTATCAAATGATCAACATGGTCAAAATCTTGATCGGACGACTACTGAGCTTCTTGCATTTTATGTGCATTGATCAACTGTTCATTATTTTCACTGATCCCAACGACATCTCTACAATCTATTCTTCCTCCAGAGATTTTGATCAATGAATCATTGTTGATCCTATCATGATCAACAATAGACATGAAATACTTATGTACTTCTGATCTTTGATATTCATACAGTTTGCTTCTATTGTTCGCTCCTCCTCGTGAGCTTGCGTTGTCTATCTCTCCACACAATTTGACATCTTCTGTTGAATGATATACCTATAGATAGTTTTGATCTTTCGACTACATGTTCACTCTTCCTCCTAAGCTTGTGTTATCGATCTATGCATTTTCTATCTTCTTGCTGACTGATATACTATTGACATCAATGACAATGTCATCTGTCATTTAACAACAGATCATCACTTCAACTGTTGACATCAATGACAATCTCATCTGATGTACTTCATCATTACAGATCATCACTTCGACTGTTGACATCAATGACAATATTTCCAACAATCTCCCCCTTTGTCATTGAGGTCAACACACTAACTTCATATACAAAACTCCCCTTATGTTGATGCTTTCCTTTTATGAAGTTTTCTTTTATATGAAGTTTCTCTCCCCCTTTGACATCAATGGAAAAGGGTTTCTTCTCTTATGATCTGTCAGTATAATTACTTTTCTGACCACTCGTAAATCTCTGTATGTTACTGATCAGACTGAACTTGGGTAACTCTTCCTGTGAACATGTTTTTCCAGTCATAGATGAATGACTCCCCCTGTCAATATGCTCTTTCTCTGCTTCTGACTATTCTCCCCTTTTGTTTCTGAAAAGGTAATTCTTCCTGACAAGGTTTCTTCCATGTTAATTTACTAACTTCCTATCTCAGTTGATTGGAAATTTTTGTGTTTCATACTCTTCAAACAACCCTTGGTTATGTCCATCGATTCTCATCGATCTCTAACTAGGATACCAATTTTTTGTTTTTTATATCGTCCACCTTGACATCTATACTCTCAACAATCTTATGTATCCTAAGATTGTAGCATCTGTATGATTTCTTGGTAGAAGCATATCCAAGAAGGATACCTTCATCACATATAGCATCACATTTTTGAAATTCTCATCACGCCTTTTGATGTAACCCTTACTTCCAAAGACTTTGAAGTATTTTACCAAATGAGCTCTTCCAAAATAGGGTTCACAAAGAGTTTTACTACTATTAATCCTGAGATGACCTCTATTCAATATGAGTATTGATGTGCTTACAACTTTCCTCCAATATCAATACTAATTGATGGAATATCCATTAGATAATTTTCTTCATTAAGCATAGTCTTTGCAGCTTTCTTGGACAGAGATCACCGTTTTTTTATTTTTTTCTTTTGGAAGGAGTTTCAGTGTACCATTTAAAATAGGATTGAAATATTTTTGATGTAATCATCACTCGATTCTTTTTTTGTTCAACCGTTGGAGATTCATCATCAACGTCATTATTATGTGGACCAGAAGCTTCTTTATTCTTTTCTTGAGAATATTCCTTATTAGTAGTTTCATCCTCCAGACTCCTATCATTAACTTCATCAATTTCAGGAACAATATTTTCCTCATATTTCTTGTTTGCTACTTTAGATTTTCTTTTCCATGTCTTCTTATTTACTCTTGTTGTCATATTGTGTGAATCATTTGTTATTGGTTGTCTTCTTGAGTTCCATTAGTTATAGGCTTTGTGTCCATATTCACCACAACTATAGCATCTCATAGTGTAACAATGTGCAGCAACATGTCCAACGTGATTGCAGTTCCAACATATTATGTTGTTGTTGAACCTACCGACTTTTTTTCCATGATGCCTACAATCCAAGGCTTTATGACCATATTCATTACAAGAAAAACAATAACTATTAAAGACACTCTCATACCTTCTTTGATTCATCCATGAAGGTGTCTCTCTTATGAACTTGCTTTGAGGTGTATGAGTAGCTTCTGGATGTCTTCTTTGATCTGATCTTCTAATTTTTGTAGTGTTTCTTTTATTCTTTGAACATGAAGAACCTGCATCATACTTGCTTTCCCTTTTTATAAAAGAAAGACTTGCATCAAACATGTCTTCACTTTTTACAAATGAAGGAATTGCATCAGGTTTCTTCAGATTACTAATTTCTTCCTTGTTGTGGCCAAGACCGGTTTTGTCATATGGTGATCTCTGACTATACAAGATCTCATTCAGGGTCATGAAGTTGTTCAAGAACTTGATTTGAGTGTCTAACTTCTCAACCTTCTTTCTAAGATTCACAACTTCTGCTTCCATCTTATGACAAGATTCTTCCTTTTTTTCCAACTGGTTCCTTACTACCTCTTCTCTCCTTTTGGCTTCTTCAAGTTGGATTTTAAGATTGACATAGTTTTCCCTTAGTTCTTTTAGATCTACAAGGTTTTTGCTTGAGACATCATCTTCCTTATTTTCTTCTTTTGCTTGACTGATTTCATTTTGCAGTCTCTTGATCTCCTCTTCTTTCTCTTCTAACTGATTGTCTTGCTCATATATTATCTTTTTACTGTCTTTGAGAATTTCCTTTATTTCCAAGACATGATTTTGACTCTTTTCAAGAAATGCTTGAGTGTAGTCATGAAGATATCTATAGTTTGATTCATTATGGTGATAGAGGTATTCAGAGAGACTCCAATCAACCTTTTCTTTGTCCTTTGATAGTTTTTCTTCTTCTTCTTCCATGGGATAAATGCTAACAAAATATTCTGTTATTGTATTTGAATCTTCTTCTCTACTTGCAGGGGAGAATTCAATATCAACATTATTGCAATCGGAAGATTGTGGAGAGTCTTTACCTTTATTTATGGCTGAGTCTTCTCTTTTGATTTGATACATCTTCTTAGGAGGATGAGCAGATTCTTTGGAGGTATCATCACTAGACATGTCATCTTCAATCTCAATCTGAGTAATAGGACTTGATCCTTTAATTATGTGTGTGTGGTCATATCAAAGGCCATATTTGTTCAAGGGATATCTTTGTAGACTAAGAACTTTATTAAGGGCTTCAGTCCCTTTCTTTAATTTTTTAGCAGTCTTAAGTTGATCCATTAGTTGTTTACACCTTTGTTTATATTTTATCAGTTCGTCGAAAGAACTTTCAATCTCATCTTCCATATTGACTGCTACTTCAATGTCTAAGTACTCTTCAAAATAATCTTTATCACTATATTTTTTGTAGACTGAACTTTGTTCTAATTGAAATGCTTCATTTGACTTCTCATCTAAGTAGAGGTCTTTTAATTTTTCCTAGAGTTCTTTTGCAGAGTTATATTCACCTATATTTTCTTTGATATCATCAGGTAATCCATCAAGGATTGTATTCATTTCCATTGAGTTAATTCTCTTGGCTTTCTTTTGAGATGGATTCCTTACTCTATTTGGTGGGAAATAATCAGTGATCACTGAATTCCATGCATCATGTTCCAATGCCTTCAGATAAATTTCCATTCTTATACTCCAAAATATGTATTCTTATTTTATAAGTATTGGAGTTCCATTCTCATTATAAATCTTTTGTCCATCCATGTGTGCTTAATTTGATATTTTCAGTTTGTTAGATTGTGCTTAAAGGAACCTTGCTCTGATACCAATTGAAGGAATATCCAGTAATACTAAGANTGCCTACTTTTTATTTTTATCTTCATCCATATTAAGCACACATATTAATTATTAAATTAAGCAATATATGATGAACAACAAACCCTTATGAACACAATATTTTATCGTGGAACCCAATAGGAAAAACCACCAACTCTTTTCTCATTAATAAAATGTTCTTTTACAAAACTGTTTTCAAGCTACAACTTGATGGAGAGATATTCCCCAAGTATCTTCAGCTACTACTGAAGGGATGTTTCCAAACCCCATTTACCAGCTACAACTGGAAGGATTCACCCACACCCTCATTCACCAGCACCAACTGGTAGGAGGATTCAACCCCCTGTTTAGTCAGCCACAACTGATAAGGAAGCACCAACTCTCTCTGTTCACCAGCACCAACTGGTAGGAGGCTATAACCCCCTATTTAGTCAGCTACAACTGACAAGGAAGCACCAACTCCCATGCAGACTCCAACCTTCCCTTTCACCACTCAACCACCCTTAGTTTATAATGAAATTCAATATGTTCTTCTCTTCATCGAATTTGACTCATGCAACCATTGTTGTACTTTCTACTTGTTTGTTGCAGCCTCTGCTTGTATGGTCTTCTTTATCAAGTTATGGATTATATAAGTGTTGCTTTGTCTTCTTCTATTCTTAATCTTCAATTAGACATTGATAGGCACCTTAGAACGAAGATTTCTTCATCTTGGACTCTGCTCCTATTTTATATCTTCTAATGTGAACCACAGAGACACAATATTCTCGCCACTTTTCTCATTTATATAATATTCAAATAGTTGTGAAATTTTAAAACATCGTGTCCCTTTATTTGAACCATTGTACCTTTTCATTTAAAATGATAATCTAAACTTTAATTAATATCATTTTTCCTTTTTATTCTTTATTCATATTTTCATGATTTAATTCTCTTTTAATCATGACTGTGTAT
>SNQJ01S0222822.1:0-13435 GCA_010110895.2 Picea sitchensis
GAACTAGGTACTTTGTTAAGTTATGTATTTATTTCATTCTGTCATGAATTCAGTATTTATTGATAAATCTAAGTTACTGAAGTTGTTGTTATGAAAATCAATATTATGCTATGAAATTATTGTTTTGGTTTAAAAATAAATTGATTATGAAACTTAATGATGTTTAGAATTATTTGGTTGTTACATATGGTATCAGAGTGTCTTAGTTCGAAATCTGGGCCTAAGGGCCAAAACCCCGAGTGTTAACTCCAGCCACGCTTAAACTACAAACAAAACATGTTCAATCTGACCCAATATGACTGATACAGTATCCGAAAATACACTTAGGTAGTACCCTAAGTTATCCAAACAAATGATCTCATATATATCACAAGCAACATCTTTAGGCAATACCCTTTAACTGGATCATAAATGGATAATACAGTCTTAGTCTGAATATTTAAAGGAATGCCCTTTAAAATAAGTGGTAGCAAACCAGATAGTTTGAGGAAGCACTTCCCACAAAATGGCCACCCTTAAAGCAGCTTGAATAAAGCTATTAAGAACACAAAAAAAACCCAGAGTTGATAACTTAATTTTATTGGAGCAATACTTGTCAATGAAGTTTTGGGTAGAATAGACACCTGAAATCAATGAAAATGTCGAGGGAAGCTTCTATCAAAGGCTTGAAGTTGGCCAGATCCAATAACTACACGAATTATATTAAATAAAATGCAAAGGACATTTGCAGGACCTTGAAAAGGCCTACTTCATCTCGAACTTAACTAAATGAGGAACTGCTAATGCACAGCAGGAAAAAAAGAAATTTAGAAGATTTGTATTGCGCGGGAACAGTGTGAACTAGTTGCCTGTACTAGCCTCAGTGAAATTTTAAATAATGAAGAATCTTAGGAACTATAGACCCATGCAATTTTTAACCTTGCCAAGAAAGTAATTTTAACACTACGTAATGTTTTATGCAACTAATCAATTATCCCGAAGGAGAGCTGTCTATTACATGGGAGAATGGACCTGAGCCATCAGATCTCGAGTGAAATCCCATCAGCCATTATATCTCAAGTAGTTGCGCAGGGTTTAAGTCCTAGTGTGCAGAGGAGGAGTCCCGGAAGAGTCATCGGGATATCAGAGTCATCAGGGTTTTGTTAAGCCAGAGAATCGAGACCTTGTGGTTCTCGAAATACCGAGAATGGATCCCAGTCGTCGATCCCAGGAGGGACACACGTCAGCATTCAAGGGAGGTATCAGGATTTTACCCATCAGGAATTTCAGGGGTGTAGAACCGTTGCATCAAGGAATCACAATACGTGATTTCCCGATAGGATCAGAGCCATCCAAACAGCGGGGACGTGTGTCAGGAGTTCCCAGGAAGTCAGGGATCGGGAAATTGGGGTTTTCGAAGACAAAGAAACCTCATCGCTGGGAATTGCGATCCACGATATCTCGATAGTGACGTAAGCGTTGTGGTACCACCAGAGTCAGAGTGAAGGACAGGTGTCCATCATCTAGGAAGAGTCGGGAACTCTATGAGCAAGTGGTCGGGAAATCCGTAGAGAAAATCCTGATACAATCAGAGCCGTCCATCTGTGGGATAGGTGGCAACCATCGAGAACTATCGGCGTTTGGCCCCATCGGGAAATTGGGAATTTCGAAGACATATGCACTTGGGTATCGAAAACTCCGAAAGCCCGACGTAATTAATTTAACTCTTAACCCTTAATTAAAATAATTAATTAATGAATGTTTAATTAGGACTTAATCACATCGTGAAATCAGAGAATCGGGGTTTTTGAGGACATAGAACGCTCTCATGTGGGGTTCGCGATCCGCGATATCCTAACGGGAGTTTTGAACCATCCATCAGCGAGGATGCGTGGCAAGAGATCCCGGAGAGTCGGAGTTCAAAATATCGGAGTTTCCAGAGTCGTGAAACTCTTGCACAATGGAATCGCGATCCGCGATTTCTCGACACGGTTGGGGCCATTCGATTTGGGGGACGCGTGTCTGAGGATCTAAAAGAGTCGGGGTTCGGTATTTCGGGGTTTTTGCGTACAAAGGAATTGTTGCATTAGAAGTTGCGATTTCGTGATACCCGATAGAACGACGAGGAAGTGGTGACGTGGAGGAGAGAGCTCACACGTGCATTGGAGATCGACATTTCGAGATTCTTGGTGACGAGAAAATCACGTCTGGAGAACTCGCGAACCCCGAAAGGCGGACGTAATTAACTTAATACTTAAACCTTCATTAAAAAAAAGGGGGGGATTAATTAATTGACGTTTTAATCAAGACTAAAACACATCGCGAAATCGGAGATCGAGGTTTCGTGATTCAATGTACACTGATTCTTTGTTACAGGAAACCCCGAATCCCGATTTCATTAACAGTTAACTCACAAAAGTAAAAGTTATGACCCACTTTAAATAAAATTTTAAGGGGGCACTAGAAACTTATTTTTTTGTAAAATTTTAACCATTCGTTGGCCAATGGTAAACATTAAAAGGCATCGCGAAATTTGAAGTGAAGAAATTCTTTCTCAAGGAGGACTGAAACACCAATGGGGAGCCATAAGGCAATGGTCACATAGGAACAGGTTGCATGGACCTTGGCTGATGCAGGAGCATCGCTCACTCATCAAGCGAGCCAGCGCATGGAGCAGAAAAGACAACTGGATAGCGCCTACAAATTTTGAAATGTTTTGGGAAGTTGTTGCGCCTCTCTTTAATGAAGTCATTCATGAATAAGCGCACTTGTATTGTAAAGGGGACCTTGAGCCTTTAAGCTCTTGTCCTTAGTAGATAGGAAGACATTTATTAGATTTAGTGATGTTAGATAGGAATTTAATTGCAGATTTGATAGTTGTAGAGCTCGAGAGGGAAAACGGATATAGACACCCTCCTTTGTACATTGTAATATTATCATTGAGAAACAGGAGCAAGAAGCAAAGAGCAAGAAGAGAACTTGTGGAGAACACCCATGTACAGATTGAATTAATAGAAGAGAGTCTTTGATTCAATTTCATGACTGGTGTTGTGTCTCTGTGTATGTTGCTAAGGTGCTCATGAATGTTTTTTTCCTTTGTATGCATTTGTTTGAATATGATGTGCATGTGATTTCAGGGTTTTTAACTGAAGTCTGAGAGAAAAGAGAATAAGTTTCAATTGTTTCTCTGTCTGAGCTAGGAGATTCTTGCATAGAGTGCAGTCGAATTCACCCGCATAGAGTGCTTTGATGAGGCTAGATAGTTAAACTCTTATTCTCATCTGCCCATAGGTTGAATTGGGTTATTAGAGCCGTGCAGGAGAAGTGCAGGCCAAATTTGAAGTCTCAGCAGCTAGTCTGAGCACAGGAAAATCGTGATTACTGTGGCTGCAAGTGCACAGGATCTCAAGGACTCAACACTTAGAGAACTGTTGGAGGTCGAGTGAGAGAAGCGTGTACAAAGTCTCTGAGGGAATCAGGGTTGACAAGCTCAGGAGGGATAGTTCCTTCGTGGATACTGTGGGAACAGACCCAGGAGAAGGTTCGAGCCGGAAGAAACTTTGAAGCGGAGGCAATCCTCAAGGAGGAGAATCAACTGTTAGGATTCGCAGGATAGATCGCCGAAATCCCGTTGACCGTCATATCGTGAAGAGAGTTGCGCAGGGTTTACGTGTGGATGCGCAGGAAGGAGAGTCATCGGGACTCGACTCATCGGGATATCGGGTTTTTCGTGGTCGAGGGATTCGTATGGAACAAAATCGCGATTAGCGATTTCTCGATCTAATCAGAGTCATTGATCGTTAGAAGGAAAGGTGGCGCGAGATCCCAGAGAGTCGGGGTTCGACACTTCGCAATTCTTGGCATTGAAAGAATCACGAAGAACTCGCAAAACTCCGAGTTGCGATGGGTCCCACCGTGGTATCATTTAGTATTGACAGGTGTCACCGCATATCGAGGTTTGGGACTTGAAAGGCCCTGTGGATTGTGGCAATAGAAATCGTGAATTCCTGATCGACGATTTCTCGATCGCTACAGGTGTGTGGGATCCAGGCGTCAGTACCGAGGACAAGTGCCATCGGAGAATCGACACATCGGGATTCGAAGTTTGGGAATCAAATCTGTCGATATCGCGAGTAGCGATATCCCGATAGGGAAATCTCTGACGATAGAAGGGGAGAAAGTCAGTGATTGACCATATCGGGGTTCGGGGATTCGTGATACATAAGGCACGAGAGCATAGAATTCGCGATATCGTGAATTTCGATTTCCCGATAGGCCCAAGGGAGATCGTAAGGAGAGCATCCTGTGGTTGTGGAACAGTCTCGATATGGGATTGAAGAGCAATACATCTCTTTGGCCAGTGAAGAAGAAGGTCCTGGTGAGAGCGGTTGGACCGTGAGGGTCGCGACATTGCACCAAGTGGTATCAGAGCGGGAAGACATCATTGATTTCAGTAGCAGAGAAGAGGAAGTCATCATGCTGCCCCGAAGAGAAAGGAAGTCACCTGATCGATAAGACAGGGACGCACGAAGAAGAGGTAGGCCGGTGGGGAATCCAGAAATGCAGCGCCAAATGAGAGATCTTTGAGCAAGGCTTGAGGAGATGGAGACTGCGTAGAGATTCAAAACTGGTGCAGGGGATCTTAGAGATTCCAAGGTTGAAGAGGAAGATGGACACGAAGAAGAGGTCACAGTAGAAGATGCATCGACCGAGCGGTTGATCAAGGCCATTGCCAGAATGAGCTCAAAGACCAAAATGGACATTCCAGTCTACGAAGGAAGCCTGGATGCAGAAGAGTTGTTGGACTGGATCAGGGCTCTTGATACCTACTTCGACTATGAGGATATCGAAGAGGGTAAGAAGGTAAGGAACGCTGTCATGAAGTTGAAAGGATATGCAACCTTATGGTGGGATGAGTTGCAGGCTGATAGGCACTACAAAGGAAAACATAAAATTAAGAGCTGGGACAGGATGATCACTAAGATGAAAGAGAAATTCATCCCCAGAGATTACCAGATCACACTGTTTAGGCGAATGCAGAACCTGAGACAGAAGTTGATGACGGTGAAGGAGTACACCGAAGAATTCTACAGGCTCAATATCAGAGCAGGTCATCGGGAGAGCGATGATGAAAAGGTGGCAAGATACCTGAATGGTCTGAGATATGACATTCAGGATTAATTAAGCATGTTGACCATCAAGACGGTGGAATATGCTTACCAATTGGCTTTGAAAGCCGAGGAGAAGCTGAGCCACAAGCAAGGACAGCGAGGGCGAGGCAGAAGTCAGCCCAAAGGCAAGGCAGTTGTGTAGGAGAAATACCAGAAGCCCAAGGAGGAATGGCAGAAGCCTCAGGGTAAGATGGAGAGAGGCGGAACCTCACAACGAGGACAGCAATATGTTGAACCGAGGAGACAACATATAGAGCAGGGTGGTGGTTATGTTGATGCCAACACTTTTCCTCATACCAGAGGTAGAGGAAGAGGCAGAGGAGGAATCATCACATGTTTTACATGTGGGAAAGATGGACACAAAGCTGTTGATTGTCCAGACAGGAAAAAGGACAGAGGAGAAGCTCACATCACTGAGGCGCAGAGGCGTGATGTTGAGAATGAAGACACCGGAAGTGGGAAGTCACTGACGGTGCATAAAATTTTGTTAACACCCGAGAAAGAGGTAGAGGACACAACTCAGAGAACCAAACTGTTCAAGACCACATGCAACACCAAGGGCTGGAAATGCAAGGTCATAGTGGACAGCAGAAGCATAGACAATCTCGTTTCAACCGAGATGGTGGAAAAGCTGGAGCTGGAGACGACTGATCACCTGAGTCCATATAAAGTATTATGGTTGCAGAAGGGACATCGGGTGAGTGTCACTAAACAATGTTTATTTGATTTCAAAATGGGTGAATATAAGGATAAATTCCTATGTGATGTCATTCCTATGGATGTCTGTCATGTATTATTGGGGAGACCATGGCAGTATGACCGAAATGTGGTTCATGACGGGAGGATGAACACATACACCTTAGAGAAGGATGGGATGACACATAAATTGCTTCCGAAAAAGGATAAGGAAGTGAAGCTGGAAGTAAGTAACACCATACTTCTCATGAGTGGGAAAGAGCTTCTCAATGAGATGGAGAAGAAGGAAGATCCACAATTCTTTGTGGTCAGAAAACCTAGAATTGTCCTGACTAGCACAAGAGTGGACGACTTGCCAGATGAAATTTAGGAACTGCTGGGAGAGTTTGCTGACATCATCGTGGACGAACTACATCATTCGTTGCCACCGATGAGGAGTGTGAGTCACCACATAGACCTCATACCAGAAGCAAGTTTGCCGAATAAGGCCGCGTACAGATTGATGTCGCAGGAAAATGAGGAAGCCAAAAGGGAGGTACAGGATCTACTGGACAAAGGACTGGTCAGAGAGAGTCTGAGTCCATGTGTTGTTCTGACAATACTAAGTCCGAAGAAGGATGGAGGCTGGAGAATGTGTACAGACTCCAGAGCGATCAACAAAATCACCATTAGATACAGATTTCCACTGTCGAGAATGGATGATCTGATGGATTACCTGAGTGGGGAAAATTATTTTTTGAAGATTGATCTCAAGATCGGATATCACCAGATTCGCATGAGAGAGGGTGATGAATGGAAAACAACATTCAAGACAAACAAAGGTTTGTAAGATCGGTTGGTCATGCCATTTGGCTTGACAAATGCACCGAGTACTTTTATGAGACTGATGAATGAAGTCCTGAGGGAATTCATCGGGAAGTTCGTTGTCGTATATCTGGACGACATACTGATTTTCAGCAAAACCAAAGATGAGCACTTGAATCATTTGACCATTGTAATGAGAAGACTGCAGCAGGAGAAGTTGTTGGTCAACATGAAGAAGTGTTMCTTCATGAAKACAKAACTCATTTATTTRGGTTTTGTGATTTCGAYGAATGAGTTAAAGATGGATCCTGAAAAGGTGGAAGTGATTAAAAATTGGCCATCACCAAGAAATGTTTTCGAGGTGAGAAGTTTTCATGGTTTGGCTAGTTTCTACAGGAAATTCATTAGGACTTTTAGTGGGATTAGCGCAACAATGATGGACACAGTGAAGAAGCGGCACAAGACTTTTCATTGGACAGCAGAGGCTGAGAGGACCTTCAATCTGTTGAAGCGGAACATCACAGAGCAACCAATTCTGGTGTTGTCGGATTTCCAGAAGACATTTCAAGTGAAATGCGATGTGAGTGGATATGCCGTAGGAGGGTTATTCAGTCAGGATGACAGGCCAGTGGCATATTTCAGCGAGAAGCTGGATGATGAAAAGTTGAAATACTCAACATACGATAAAGAGTTTTATGCCATCATACAGGCATTAAAGAAGTGGAGACATTACTTGATACCCAAGGAATTTGTATTGTACAGTGATAATCATGCATTGCAGTTTGTGAGTCAACAAGAGAAGTTGAACCAGAAGCATGGACAGACTGTGCAGGAGCTCAGGGATAGAATCCCATGAAAGTTTTCAAGCCGAGGAGTATGATGCAGGAGCATCGCTCACTCATCAAGCGAGCCAGCGCATGGAGCAGAAAAGACAGCTGGATAGCGCCTACAAATTTTGAAATGTTTTGGAAAGTTGTTGTGCCGCTCTTTAATGAAGTCATTCATGAAGAAGCACACTTGTATTGTAAAGGGGACCTTGAGACTTTAATCTCTCATCCTTAGTAGATAGGAAGGCATTTATTAGATTTAATGTTGTTAGATAGGAATTTAATTGTAGATTTGATAGTTGTAGAGTTCGAGAGGGAAAATGGATATAGAGACCCTCCTTTGTACATTGTAATATTATCATTGAGAAACAGGACCAAGAAGCAAAGAGCAAGCAGAGAACTTGTGGAGAACACCCATGTACAGATTGAATTAATAGAAGAGAGTCTTTGATTCAATTTCATGATCGGTGTTGTGTCTCTGTGTATGTTGCTAAGGTGCTCATGAATGTTTGTTTCCTTTGTATGCATTTGTTTGAATATGTTGTGCATGTGATTTCGGGGTTTTTAACTGAAGTCTGAGAGAAAAGAGAATAAGTTTGAATTGTTTCTCTGTCTGAGCCAGGAGATTCTTGCATAGATTGTAATCGAATTCACCCGCATAGAGTGCGTTGATGAGGCTATATAGTTAAACTCTTATTCTCATCTGCCCAGAGGTTGAATTGGGTTATTAGAGCTGTGCAGGAGAAGTGCAGGCCGAATTTGAAGTCTCAGCAACTAGTCTGAGCATAGGAAAACCATGATTACTGTGGCTGCAAGTGCACAGGATCTCAAGGACTCAACACTTAGAGAACTGTTGGAGGTCAAGCGAGAGAAGCATGTAGAAAGTATTTGAGGGAATCAGGGTTGACAAGCTAAGGAGGGATAGTTCCTTTGTGGATACTGTGGGAACAGACCCAGGAGAAGGTTCGAGCCGGAAGAAACTTTGAAGTGGAAGCAATCCTCAAGGAGGAGAATCAATGGTCAGGATTCGCAGGATAGATCGGTGAAATCCCACTGACTGTCAGATCGTGAAGAGAGTTGTGCAAGGTTTACGTGTGGACGCATAGGAAGGAGAGTCATCGGGACTCGACTCATCGAGATATCGGGTTTTCCATGGTCGAGGGATTCGTATGGAACAAAATCACGATTAGCGATTTCCTAATCTAATCCGAATCATTGATCGTTAGGAGGACAGGTGGCGCGAGATCCCAGAGATTCGGGGTTCAGCACTTTGGAATTCTTGGCGTTGAAAGAATCATGGAGAACTCGCAAAACTCCGAGTTACGATGGGTCCCACCGTGGTATCATTTAGTATTGACAGGTGTCACCGCATATCGAGGTTCGGGACTTGAAAGGCCCTGTGGATCATGGCAATAGAAATCACGAATTCCCTATCGACGATTTCTCGATCGCTACAGGTGTGTGGAGTCCAGGCGTAAGTACCGAGGACAAGTGCCATCGGAGAATCGACACATCGAGATTCGGAGTTTGGGAATCCAATCTGTTGATATCACGTGTAGCGATATCTCGATAGGGAAATCTCCGACGATAGAAGGGGAGAAAGTCAGTGATTGACCATATCAGGGTTCGGGGATTCGTGAGACATAAGGCACGAGAGCATAGAATTCACGATATCGCGAATTCCGATTTCCCGATAGGCCCAAGGGAGATCCTAAGGAGAGCATCCTGTGGGTGTGGAACAGACCCGATACGGGATTGAAGAGCAATACCGCTCTTCGGCTAGTGAAGAAGAAGGTCCTGGTGAGAGCGGTTGGACCGTGAGGGTCGCAACATTGCACCATCGGCCCAGACAAAAGGGGCAAATGTGATTTGATATTGAGATATCCGAAACCCCGATAAGTGACAAGGCTATGGCCTTGGGGTATAATGGTCATATGGACCAGGAGTCTAGCCCGAAGGGCTAACTCACAAGTACTGCATCAGCATATCGGTAATCAGGAGTCTCTGAGGACAGAGGTTTGTGATAGAGAAAGTCGCGAAACCCCGAATCCTGACAGGGAATAGGACTACGGTCACATAGGATAGGGTCACATGGACCAAAGAATAGCCAAGGGAGGGCTAAAGCTAGAAGGTAGTGCATCAGCATATCGGAGATCAGGATTCCGTAAGGGCAGGAGACTCTCGGCATTGGGCCTAAGGAAACCCCAAAACCCAAAATTTAAGTAGGGAATTTCACAGTTAGGAGCAAAAGGCCGTGAGAAAAATGGAAGGCAATGTATATGTAGCTAACTACATGCATACGCACAGACGAATAAATTTATAAATATAAATGAAATAAATAGAAAGTAAAATACCAAAATCCATACAGGGCTGGAGTTACAAGCAAATCATTTTGTTTCAAAAGAAGAAATCACCATTCATTACCACAGCGTAAGGAAGGTTTGTGCAATTCCTTGATTCGAATAACCCTGCGTTCTTCATGAATCCACTGAAACTGTGCACAACTGGCGGACTGAATCGTACCACTTACCATAGCTGAGGGCGAGCTCCGCAAAATGTACAGACAGGGGGTTGATTCCCAATATTTCAAAGAGACTGGACTCCAGGTCCTGGATCTTGTCAGTGGCCATATAAATATACTTTGTTTCTACAAAACGAACTGGAGCATATACATCAATAACTAGCGCTAGTAAAGTGCTCAGAACGATGGTGAGGATGTGAGCCATGGCAAGGGAGATTCAAGAAACCTCTGAACAGAGCAAAGGCAGATCTGTGGAGGAGAAAGAATGACGCGAGGAAAGTCCCAGTGGACGAGAAGGAGGAGGCAGAGGAGGTACGCATAGGGATTCGAAGAGCTGACAAGTGT
The DNA here is from genome assembly GCA_010110895.2 of Picea sitchensis. Lineage (NCBI taxonomy): Eukaryota > Viridiplantae > Streptophyta > Pinopsida > Pinales > Pinaceae > Picea > Picea sitchensis. Next base: position 10,344 of record SNQJ01S0222822.1, read on the forward strand.
AGAATGTTTGGGGTTAGAAATGAGGTACCTAGAGGAAGTCATCTGGGCACGTGGAATCCTTACACGCCCGAATCCATGTGTGTCCGATTATTGATTTTTATAAAAGAAAATAATATAAATAATTTAAAGTAAATTGAATAACTTAGTATAAATAATTTATATATAAATAAAGGTCATGTTAGTTAAAATTAATGAAAGGTTAATTTGGTTGAGAATTACTTAAAGTAATTAAGTATTTATTTAAGTATAAGGTTGATCTACGTTGAAGTAGTTAATAATGTTGGGGCTTAGACTAGGACAAGCAGGAAGGAGGCGGCATATGCACTAGAAAGTGACGAGTAAAGTACAAGTCTAACGTAGCTACAAGGTACGGGAACCAATAATTCTTCTCGCAAGGGCGAAGAAACCAAGCTTAGAAGCTTAATCATAACCCAAACCTAGCCAATCCCCTGATGGAGTAATGTCTGTTTACAGACAAGTAAAGAAAACTTACGCCTAACCCTGTTTCTAAGTTTAAGTAGCACCAATTTGAAACGTCCTTGAACTCACCCGGACAACTTTGGGTTGATGCAGGTTAAGTCACACAATATGGTCAGGACTCGAAGGGGTAGAGGCAGGGGAGCGTCGTCACGGGAACCACCGACGCCACCCACACCATCAACACCACCGACACCACCAGCACCACCACCACCATCGCCCAAACTAGCCCTCATACTGCGCTCATTGGAAGCCATTAACGAGACTTTAAAGGGGCGCCAACCAGCAGGAACTGAAGTGGAACTCCCACCGTCTGGGACAAGTAATCGAGAAGCATCAAGGAACTCAAGGGGATAATTTCCACCTGAAGACATCACGCGAGAGTTGCAGAAGATCAAACTTCCGGAGTTTGTCGGAGGTCGCACCAGTGAACGCGCGGAAGCATGGTTGGAAGGCATGACAAGGTGTTTTTCCTTAAGGGATTATGCGTCCAATTCAAAGGCCAAGATCCCAATTTTCCAGTTAAGAGACATCGCCTTGAACTGGTGGGGCAACTTGGAAAGACAACTACACCTTACCCCAGACACAGTGACTTGGGAACTTTTCGAGGAGAGATTCCGAAGAAAATATCTACCAACATACTACGAGGAACAACAAGTAGGGGTATTTCATGCCTTAGTACAAGGAAATAGGACTGTAGAAGAATACGAGATCATGTTTATGGAACTGGTCAAGTATGTTTCGTATATGGACAATGACCAGAGACAAGCAGAGCACTTCGTTTATGGATTGAACCCGAAGATAAGAGCTATGGTGGGGATGTGGAAATCATCTTCAGTAGCAGAGGCAGTAGAGAATGCATGTTATGCAAAAGAACACATGAACTTAACAGGGGGTACCAGATCGACATTTCCACATCGTCCTGGATTCATAGGAAAGACCTCGAGGACATTTCCTAAGGGAGGGGGCTCAAGGCCACCACCTTATGGTAACAAATTCATGCCAAGGACAGTAGCTGCAGGGATTTCAATCACAACTAGTGCAACATCTCATTCATCGCCAACGGTGCAGACAGGTCCACGACCATCTCGAGGAACATCTAGTAGGGGCAGGGGTTCCAGGGGAAGGAACTCGTTTAGGAATCTATCACATAACAGTGCATCAGTTCAATCTCGTATTGCCTATTGGATATGCGAAGGACCCCATTACGAACGAGACTGCCCAGAGTTACAATCAGGGTTTGTGCACAGAAAAGGAAAGGCACCAATAGGGAGGTCAAGTAGCAACCATCAGATTTACGCAGCAGTTAATAACCGCCAGGTCGAACATCAATCCACCGTGGTGGAGTCATCAGGTATGCTAAATCATATTAATGTTAAGATTTTGTTTGATTATGGTGCGACAGATAGTATCATTTCACCATCTGCATTAGAAAAGAGTGGGTTGGCAGCCTATGAGCACGATGACTTTAAACAAGTCGAGATGGCTTCGGGGGAAAAACAAGTTGTAGGACCTAGTGTCGATAATTGTATAGTATACCTAGGAGTGTGCACTACCAGGTTGAAGGTATATGTCACTACTCTTGGAGAATATGACCTAATCATTGAAATGGATTGGTTAGCAACACATCGAGCTTTGGTAGATTGTTTCGCAAAGAAGGTGCTTTGTATTGATGATGAAGGAAGACCGATAGAGATCCAAGGTGTACAAAGAAAAGTGTCATTACGCTTTGTATCAACTATGAAGGTTAAGCGATGCTTGAGACAAGGGTGTTGACTTTATGTAGTCGAGGCAGTGAAAGAAAGGAAGGGACCCTCATTGGATCAGTACCTGGTTTTGTCATAATTTCAGGATGTTTTTCCGAACGAGTTACCAGGGTTACCTCCTGAGAGGGAGCTTGATTTTACTATTGAGCGAAAACCTGGTGCAGAACCAATATCCAAGACTCTGTATCGAATTATGGCGCTAGAACTTTGTGAATTGAAAATGCAGTTGAAGGAGTTACTAGACTTAGGGCTAATAAGTCCGAGTGTCTCACCTTGGGGAACACCAGTAATTTTTGTAAAGAAAAAGGATGGATCCTTACGACTGTGTATAGAATACAGGGACTTGAACTGTGCTACAGTGAAGAATAGGTACACAGTGTTGCGAATAGATGACCTCTTCAATCAGATGAAAGGAGAAACAGTATTCTCAAAGATTGATTTGCGATCTGGGTATCATGAGTTAAGGATTAAGGAAGGTGATATCCCAAAAAATGCCTTTCAAACTCGGTTTGGACATTACGAGTTTGTTGTAGTACCTTTTGGATTGACTAATGCGCCAGCAGTGTTCATGAGCCTCATGAATGGCGTATTCCGAAAGTATTTAGATCGATTTGTACAAGTTTTTTTGGATGACATTCTCATCTATTCCAGGAATGAAACAAAACACAAGGAACACTTGCGAATAGTGTTGTCTTTCTTTAGGGAGAACAAATTGTATGGGAATTTGTCGAAGTGTTCCTTCTTCTATAAAGAGAACCATTATTTAGGTCATATCATTTCAGGCGAAGGAATCTTGGTGGACCCAGAAAAGGTAAAGGCCATTCTGGAATGGCCAGTGCTGAAAAATGC
>SNQJ01S0222823.1:0-14918 GCA_010110895.2 Picea sitchensis
AAAATAGAATAAGGTGGATGTAAGAAGACCTAATAGAAGCTTCCACTTCTAGAAGGATATTCCTCTAGATGCTTCTCTTAATAGACATATTAGTATAAATAAGAGTCGAGGGTATGAAAACCATAGCTTGGAGATTATTGTAATAGAACGTTGCTCGACTGGAAGTTGCCCCCTCGAAGAGGCCTGTGAACATTGCTATATGATTCAAAGTGCTATTTCTGTTTCTATTTCGTATATCATTTCTGTGTATTGTGAAGATTATGCTGGATATTTTACTGCTATTTTGTCATTTCTAGCATTTCATTTCCGTTTTACATATTTTATATATCTGGTATCTTGCATAAATGCAATTCTGAAGGAAATGAGTGCGTAGAATCTTGAAACTCCCAAAATCTGAAGATCCGAAGTAGATCATGTCCATCGGTTAGCAGGGGATATGTGTCGATAGATCAGGGAATTCTGGGAAAACTACTTCGGAGGTTTCCAATTAAGGAGTAAGACAAACTCCCGAAGCCCCAAAAGCCAAAGAGAATCTGGACCATAGATCCAGAAGGGTACCTGGTGAGAGATCTTGAACTTCAGGTGGAAGCACTCTGGGAGAACATGAAGGATAAGAGTTCAAACTCATCGAAGCCCAAACAGTCGAAGTAGTCAGGAGTCATTGATCTGCAGGAGGACACATTTCATCAGATCATAGACTCCAGGTAAAACCATTTCGGGAGGAACACAGAGTGAGGAAAACTGAGATCTGAGATCTCCAAAGGCTGAAGTCCCAAACTAGACAAGGGATGTTGATTTAAAGAGGACACACATTAATAGATTGTGAGCTCCGGGTGAATCTCACTAGGGTTTCGGTTGAGAATTGAGATTGTCGAAGCCCAAAGACCCAAAGTGAATCTGGACCATCTAATCCAGAAGAGACGTAGCATAAATCTATGGACTTCGGGTAAATACCTGAAGTAATTCATAGCCACCAGATTAAGGGGGACATGGCATAAATATTTGTATTTCATGTAAAGACCCGAAGTAACTATCAACCGTCTGATTCGAGAGGAAACGCGGAAGTAATCCACATATGTCAAGGGGGAGTGAAATTTAAGGACTGAGAAATCCGAAGTCCGAAGACGCGAAGGGATCGAAGTCATTGATCCGAGAGGGAAATGTGTTAGTGTATTATCAATTCTAGATAAAATCCATTGGGGAAAAGTGAGAGTTGATATTTGAGATTTCCGAAGTTCGAAAATCTGAAGCAATGAGAGTCGTCGATGTGAAGGTGGACACGCAGCACCAGATATAGAAATCTGGAAGAAAAGAGAGGAGGAAAAGGTTCGAAGACCTGGAAAAGGTATTGATCATTGATCGAGGAGGGAGTTGAAGAAATTTTGATCTGGTTGAAGAGGCCAAAGTCTTGAAGTAGGAGTAGAACTATCGATTGAGGAGGACGCATGGAAGACAATCTATCGTTTTAATGAAACCTCTCCAGAAGAAATGATAATTTGAGAACTGACACTCCTAAAGGCCGAACTCGCGAAGGAAAATCAGAGCCACACATATATAGTGATAGGTGTCAATAGATATTCCACTCCAAAAGATAGCTACTAAGGAGGAAGCGAGGGTTGAGAGTTGAAACTCCCGAAACCCGAATCACGAAATAAACCATAGTCATTGATTTAGAAAGGTTAGATCTGATCCATAAATTTAGAAAGGATGGGTCCGAGTCGTCAGTTTAGAAGCACTATCAAGTTCGATGTCATCAACGGTCCCGTTGCATTGTGGGGACCGAAGGTGCGTGAACATTAAAAAGTTGAGGGTGGGCCACAATCTAGACCATGGTTGTGGAGAAAGGACATGTGGAGGCTCAAGGTGAATTGCAGGGTGAAAAGTAGTTTGGATTCAAACCACCCTTGGTCATGCCCACAATCACATGGTTGCGTAAGGCCATCAACCAAGGTAATATCAAGGAAGGGGCTTACCAGAAAAGGAGCTAGCACCCAAACTCTGATATGTCCTTTGTTGGTGATTATTTAAACTCAACTTGTAAAAATTTTACTTGATGGTTATATTAAAATCAGTTTCCTCTCATCTGCTAGTCACTAAATATTTGACTTGGTCTCGCCCTTTTTAATATTTTCTTCTTCATTTCGAATTGAGTATTTCAACATCATTTTGGTCGACTCAACTAGGATAAATTTCGAATTGAGTATTTCAATTCTAGTCGACCCATCTGGCTTCAGCCTCGACCCAACTTGTATTTAATTTTTCTTCGATTTCAACCTTTAGGTTACTTATTTCTCGGACCGAATCGACTTGGAAGAAAACTAAGTTGAGAAATTTGACTTTGGTTGTCTCAACTTGCTTTGACCAACTTGGATTTCCTGACTCAATTTTCCTTCGACTTCGACCTTTAGTTGGTCAACTTGTATTAGACTCGTCTTGAAATCGATCGAATTTTCTTCTCCAACTTCCGTCAATATGTAGGATTGCAGTTGGTCGACTCGTATTGCAATCGATAGACTTCCATATAGTCGAACTTATTGTTGTTTGAATCAACTCGACTTGTGACTCGATGGTGTCAATGTTTCCTCACCAAACATCCACCATTAACATGTTGTCTCATCTTTGGACTCTTCTTCAATTGATATTTTCTGAATCACTTGTAGTGAACCATGTCTTACTAACTTCTTTATTTGTGACTTGTATGGATCCATATTGGATTATCCATTTACCCTTTTTATCTGGACAATTTCTTCTTTTGTGCATGCATGTTAATTACACAATCTCAGCCTTATACAATATAGGATGAGTGTGTCAGACAATTGGTATGGATTGTTGGTTATCATTGATGTCAATCATTGGAGAGTGATATTGTATATTTATTTCAACCCTTAGTGATTGATGTCAACCCTTGGATAAAGTCCTGTAGTGAATTTCGGTAGCACAAAGGTTTGGGTAATGGACCCAAGTTTATCTGATGTATAACAATATGAGTTTTAATATATTTTAAGTTATGACTATTCTATATGGATAGTACATGTCATTCCATTTTTTGTGGTATGTGGAACGTCACATAACTCCTCATTATTAGAGATCTATGGCCATGTGAAGTTGGAGAACCCAGGTTTGGGTAATGGAACCAAGTTTGTTTGATGGATTATGGTACATGTTTTGATATATTTTCAGGAAAGACTATTCTAGATGGATATTAAATGTCATTCCATTTCCATTAGTATGTGGAATGTCACATAACTCCTCACGGTTAGAGAGTTATGGCCATGTGAAGTTGGAGAACCCTCATGAGTCATCTAGAAGCCCCAAAAGGTTAAAGTAGTCAAAGTGGTTTAAGAGATTTTAGAAGGTAAATAGTAAAGTGAAGTGATGAGTGTACTATATATCAAATTTAATACAAAATAAATTATTTAAATAATAAAGTTATGGAGAAATTAGAAGTGGGTTAACCCTAAAATAAGGAAAGTGGGTTAAGATGGTTAAAATGTAACCCCTTGAGGAAGCTACATGAAAGTATAAATCAGAGGCAAGAATCTCTCATTTTAATCACACTTGAGAATATTGAATATATACAAGTGACTGAGGTAACCAAAGGATATCTAAGCCGGATTTCAGAGGGAAGGTGATGTAAAGAAGGCCGAAATTCAAGGGAGTATAAATTATTTTGATGATGCTTTCTAAGGTATGTTATTTACTAGTCATCTCACCATTTTCGCAATAATTTTTTTTTGATAATGATTCATACTCTGAAATTGGGAGGTTAATGAGGAAACATATCCAAGTAGTGGTACAAATTTCAGCTTGTGGGGTGTTGTATTTTTGGAGTTACACTCCATGGAAAATAGGGTTTGTGGCTAGTCCTAAAACTAGTCTAAAACAAGTGTTTTGGGTAAAAACGTCATAACTTATTCATAACAGATCCAAATTTAGTAAGACCAAATGTGTTGGTTATATTATAGTTTGTAGTATTCTTTGTACAATTTTCATATAAATAAAATAAATATTCGTTGTGGGGCACGCTCTACACATTCGCTCTCTAGAATAAGCTAGAATTCAACAAGGTATGCCATTTTTTCTATAACTCCTTTTTTGAGATATTCCAAGTAGTGACACCAAGAGGAATTTCATAAAACACATTGAAGAACATTGTGTACTATTTTCATATATTTATTCATTACAAGTACATAGTTATGATTATTTCAAGTTAGGGTTGTTGACTAATTGAAAACTAGTCATGTGAAACTAAAGTAAAGTTTGATAAAAATGCTAGTCTCTTGTTGTTAAGGTTGAGGAAGGTTTGTAGGTATGTGATCATATAAACCAATTCTATTACAGAGTTAAAAATAAGATTTGGATGATGAAATTTATGAGGGATTTTGGTTTAGGTTTGTTACAGATAGAAGTTGGATCCAGAGAATTGGGGAGTTGGAGCTTCCTTCAGGTTGTATCCTAAGAAACTAAGGGGTTGGAGCCTCCTTCCAGTTGCAACTAGAAAACAAATGAATTTGGTGCTTCCAATGAATGTAATTCTTAAAGACATATAAGAAAAAAAAATCTATGGTTTTATCCCTCTTTGGGTTTCCACGTAAAACACTGGTGTACTGTGTATGTGTGTGATTTATCATTTGTTCATTGTTTATTTACTTTGTAACTATTGGATGATAATTCTACATTGATATAACACTTGCATTTTATGGTGAAAAAGGATTAAATTTCTCTATTACTAATTCACCCCCCCACATAGTAATCCAACAATTGGTATCAGAGTCGGTTCCTTCAGGAAACAATTTAACCACTAGAAGGAGATCATGGATTATTATGAGAATGGAGTACCGATGTTTAATGGTAAGAATGTTATTAAGTATGAGATGTGGAGAAGAAGGATGAAAGTATTTTTACAGGCACATGGAAATTATATTTGGCTATTAGTTGTTATAGGATAGTTCAAAAAGGGAAAAGATTGTAGCCAAGACGTAATTGAAGAAGAATAACAAAATAGCAATGGATTTGATCTGGAAAGGATTACCTAATCCGATAAGAGAAAAGGTTGGCAAATGTTCATCAGCAAAAAAACTTTGGGTTAAGTTATATGCCATATATTCTTCACCCATTGTAGATTCAGAAAATGCCAAAGTATGCAGATACATATCAAGAATAATTATGTTCGTCGTGTTAAATAGATTCAGAAGATGAAGAGTACATAATCACTAGAGTTATGTTGTTTTTCTTTAGTTGTGAAAAACGTGGACGTCTTGAAATAGAATTCCTTGAAGGAAATGAAACCGAAAAACTAATTGAAAAGGAAGACAATTGTGAAGCAGAATTGATTAGTGCTTTAGATGAACTAAGAGAAGAAAACAAGTCACTCAAGAAAGAATTGATGAAACAAAATGAAATTGTTGACATTTTTGAAGAATCCCAATAGGTCATCGAGAACTTAAGAACTCATCTAGAAGAAGCCAGAAAGATCAAAGAAAATCTTGAATATCAAAAGCAGTATTTGGAAGCCAACATAGAAGCCCAGAAGGAAGAAGTAGAAATGAGAGAGAAGATATTGAAAGATCATCTTAAGGAAATAACTAACGATCTAACTCAACTTGAGGTAGAGTTTCGTCAAGAAGAGAAAGGACTTGAAGAAGAAATAATCACATTAAAAATTTAGCCTGAAGAAGCGAAATAACAGAAGAAGTCATGGAGTCTCGGATAATGAAGAAAGAAGAAGAGGTTGAGAATATTGAAGAAGAAGTTGTCACATTTAGAACTAAAATCGTCAAGCTCAACAAGAACATTGAAGAGATAGAAACATCCACATCAGTTATAGAGAATGAAGAGAAGCACTCTAGGTTGCTAGAAAAGAAAAATGAAGAAAATATAAAGAGTTATGCAGAAGTACTCAAAGGAAGGAATCATGGTCAACCATAATCTAAGAAAAATATTGAAGATACATCTTCAAGAAGATCATCCATGTTCAAGACACAAATAAGATTCAATCATGTTCATGATCAATCAAGGAAAAAATTCAGAAGGACTACACCACAAAGAAGATCATTCACTCCCAGGTATGCAAATCTATTTTATGGTCATTGTTTTTATTGTATCAGGGATTATAAAAGAAATGTTCAAGAAAGAAATGTTTGTGTGGCCCCACGTAACATTGAATGTTACAAATGTCATAACTATGGATACATAGCTAGTGATTGTAGAAGCATGATCGATACATCCATGAAAGAGAACACTGATATCATATGTAAGAAAGTGTGGATAAGAAAAGATGAAGAACATGTGAACAAATCCCAGGTCCCAGAGATTGAAAGATTGACAAGAAAACGAGATGAAGAAAATTCTACAGAGAAAAAGAAAGATGTCAAATACCAAAAGGTTTGGAAAATAACTAAAAGAAAATAAGGATGGGTAAATAATTTATAGGTTCAAGATATTATACTTTCAGGCATTGTAGTGAAAGATGAATCCACAAACAGAAAGAAAGAAGTCAGAGATTAGAGAGATGATGAATCTACCAATGAATATGATGATGAGTACACATCAAAGAAGGAATTGTTCTGAGCCATCTGGATTAGAGACTCCCAGGTAATAAGAATATTATACAAGGGGGGTCTATGCGATAGCTATCATAGAACAAAGAACAATCCTTTGAGCATCTTGCAGAGTTTGAGAAGATAGATCCAGAGAAATCAGTTAGCAGTAGTACAATTTTCTAGATTAATCAAGACTTCAGGATAGTATAGTGATAAATGGGTCAACATTATGGAAAATTGTGCAAGTAGAGTCTTGTCCAATATGGACAGAGATGGATTCATAAGGATACTTAGCAATTTTGGACAGATATATGATAGTGGAAGAGAGAATGGAGTCATAGATTGGTTCAGAGAGTGGTTCAAAGACAAAGGAACATTATCATAATGGATGGTGATTAGACAAGAAATGGATCGAACAATGCTAATGGATTCCAGATTGACAAATATGTTTTGGACACATGTAGTGCATACACCAATTCACATTCAAAATAGAGTAATTCTCAGAAACAACAATGAAAAAAATTCCTACGAACTATGGAAAGGAAATGTAGACAACAACCTCTACATCAAGATATGTCAAAGCATCCAAGGAATTTTTATTTCTCAAAATAAGTATATTAGAGAAATGCTAAAGAGGTTCGGAATGGAATATTGCAAACAATTACCACTCTTATGCAAAGAAATTGCAAGTTGAGAAAAGATGATGATTCAAAGTTTGAAGATCAGAGACAATACAAGTCAATGATTGATAGATTAATATATGTGACAACATCTAGACCAAATTTAATGGAGGCAGTTGTACAGGTTGCATGATTTCTAGAAGCACCAAAGGAATCACATATATTAGTCATGAAAAGGATTTTCAGATATCTCAAAGGAACATAAGAGTTTGGATTGTGGTATCCAAAAGGAAAGGATCTATCACTTGTTTCCTACACAGATGCACAATGGGCAAGTTGCATTGATGACCGACAAAGCACCAGTGGAAAAACATTCTACTTGGGTGAGTGTTTAGTATCATGTTTTATCAATAAAAATTCATCAATATCCTTATCTACAACTGATGAAGAGTATATTGCAACAAAAACATGTTGTACAAAGGTTCTATAGATGAAACAAACTCTAACAGATATACAAGTTGAGCATGATGATACCATTCCAATCTATTGTGATAATACAAGCACCATCAGTATCTCAAAGAACCCGATGATGCACTCCAAAACAAAGAACATTCCAATAAAGTATCACTTTCTACGGGAATAGGTTGCAGAGAAGAACAATAGAGTTGAATATGTGGGCGAAAAATAACTAGTGGAAAACACCTTTACAAAACCACTTCCATGGGAACCCTTTGAGTATCTTGACCAAATACTCAGATTAATTTCTACTCCAAAATGAATGCTTTTGAATGATTATATTATATGTCTTATATTTACATGAGGAATCACCATAAAGAGGAAAATTCAGGTTGGGAGATCAATTTCAGTAACAGTTTAGTCATGGGGAGTATCGCCAAGGACTGTTCAGTTAGGGGGAGCAGCCCCAGGTGGAAAGATACCTTTTCCATTGATGAAAAAGGGGGAGATATTTATCATATGTAGGATATAAATGCTTGGAGAGAGAGCACAGAGGCATGTAGACAGGGGGATCATCCCCAAAGGGAGATACCCTTTTCCATTGATGTCAAAGGGGGAGAGATAGAAACATTGATGAGGAGTATAAGAATGAATGTTATCATGACTAAGTGTTGTCATCAATGTTGGTGTTGTCATCAATGCCAAAGGGGGATATTAACAGACAGTTGGTATGGATTGTTTGTTGTCATTGATGTCAACCATTAGAGAGTGATATTGTCGATTGATGTCAACCCTTAGTGATTGATTTCAACCCTTGGAGAAAGTCTAGTAGAGAATTCTAGAAGCACAAAGGTTTGGGTAATGGACCCAACTTTGTTTGATGTATAATGGTATGAGTTTTAATATATTTGAAGGTATGACTATTCTATATATATATTACATGTCCTTCCATTTCTGGTGGTATGTGGAACGTCACATAATTCCTCAAAGTTAGAGAGTTATGGCCATGTGAAGTTGGAGAACACAAGTTTGGGTAATGGACCCAAGTTTGTTTGATGGATAATGGTACGAGGTTTGATATATTTTTAGGAAAGACTATTCTAAATGAATAGTACATGTTATGCCATTTCTAGTGGTATTTGTAACATCACATAACTCCTCACAGTTAGATAGTTATGGCCATGTGAAGTTGGAGAACCCTCATGAGTCATCTAGAAGCCCCAAAAGGTCAAAGTAGTCAAAGTGGTTTAAGAGATTTCAGAAGGTAAATAATAAAGTGAAGTGATGAGTGAACTATAAGTCAAAGTGAATAAAAAAGAAATTATTTAAATAATAAAGTTATGGAGAAATTAGAAGTGGGTTAACCCTAAAATAAGGAAATTGGGTTAAGATGGTTAAAAAGTAACCCCTTGAGGAAGCTCCATGAAAGTATAAATAAGAGGCAAGACTCTCTCATTTTAATCACACTTGAGCATATTGAATATCTACAAGTGAATAAGGTAACCAAAGGATATCTAAGCTGAATTTCAAAGGGAAGGTGAAGTAAAGAAGACTGAAATTCAAGAGAGGATAAATTCTTTTGATGATTCTTTCTAATGTATGTTATTTATAGGTCATCTCACCATTTTCACAATAAATGTTTTTCTATAATGATCCATACTATAAAATTGGGAGGTCGTTGAGGAAACATATCCAAGTGGCTATGGTACAAATTTCAGCTTGTTGGTCATTGTATTTTGCAGTTACACTCTGTGGAAAATAGGGTTTGTGGCTAGTCCTGAAACTAGTCTAAAACATGTGTTTTGGGTAAAAACATCATAACTTCTTCATAACAGATCCAAATTTAGTAAGAATAAATATTTTTTTTATAGTACAGTCTGTAGTATTATGTGTACAATTTTCATATCCATAATATAAATATTTCGTGCAAGGCATGTTCTACAAGTTCTCTCTCTAGAATAAGCCAAAATTAAACAAGGTATGTCATTTTTGCTATAAATCCTTTTATGAGAGATTCAAAGTAGTGATACCTGGAGGAATTGCATAAAAAACACCGAAGAACTTTGTGTACTATTTTCATATCTTTATTCATTACATGTACATAGTTATGATTATTTCAAGTTAGGGTTGTTGACTAATCCAAAACTAGTCATGTGAGAATAAAGTAAAGTTTGATGAAAATGCTAGTCTCTTGTTGTTAACGCTAAGAAAGTTTTGTAGGTATGTGATCATATACAACATGTCTATTACAGATTTACAAATCAGATTTGGATGATGAAATTGATGAGGTATTTTGGTTGAGGTATGTTACAGATAGAAGTTGTATAACAGTGAGGTTGTGGCACATGGTTTGATGTAATGGTTTATGGTATTTGGTTATGGATAGTGTGATGTATTGCTAGAGAAATTTTGATGGTTATATTGGTATATATATTTGGTATATGGTTGAGGTACATGTTGGGTACATGGTTTAGACAAGAAGTTGATTAGTTTGCACATATATGAGGTGTATAGTTGATGATGTTGGTACATCTTGATGAGTCATAGTTTATTTTTATTTGATGCATGATTGGTACATATTTGGTGCATGGGTGATGCACTCATTGATGGTATAGTTTGAGGTACAGTTTAGTGCATGGTTGATTCACTTGTTCATGGTATAGGTTGAGGTACAGGTTAGTGCATGGTTGATGCACTTTTTTATGGTACATGTTGATTACAAGTTGAGGTACAGGTTGATGCATGGTTGATGCATGTTTCAAGTTATTGGTACAGGTTGTTTGGTGCAGGTTGATTGGTACAGGTTTACAACAGTATATCTCACAGTGATAGTGTGATAGTGGTTCTATCATTCTACTTCTATGTCAGGGAATTTGGATGAGGAAAGGACAAGTGGTTGTAGCTGGAGAACATAGGGGGTTGTAGCCTCCTTCTGGTTATAGCCAGAGAATTGGGGAGTTGAATCTTCCCTAAGGTTGTATCCTGAGAAACTAGGGGGTTGTAGCCTCCTTTTGGTTGTAGCCAGAGAATTGGGGATTTGGAGCTTACTTCAGGTTGTAGCCTAAGAAACTAGGAGGTTGGAGCTTCCTTCCAGTTGAAACTAGAAAACAAAGGAAGTTGGTGCTTCCAATGAATGTAATTCTTAAAGACATATAAGAAAAAACATTATGTGGTTTTCTCCCACTTTGGGTTTCCACGTAAAACACTGGTGTACTGTGTATGTGTGTGATTTCTCATTTGTTCATTGTTTATTTACTCTGCAACTATTGGATTGTAATTCTACATTGATATCAAACTTGCATTTTATGGTTAAAAGGGATTAAATTTCTCTATTACTAATTCACCCCGCCTCTCAGTAATCCAACAATTGGTATCAGAGTCGATTCCTTCAGGAAACAATTTAAACACTGGAAGGGGATCATGGACTATTATGAGAATGGAGTATTGATGTTTAATGGTCATAATGGTTTTAAGTAAGAGATGTGGAGTAGAAGGATGAAAGTATTTTTACAGGAACAGGGACATTATATTTGGCTATCAGTTTTTACAGGATATGATAGTTCAAAAAGGTAAAAGACTGTAGCCAAGATGGAATTGAAGAAGCATAACAAAATAGCAATGGATTTCATCTGGGAAGGATTACCTAATCCAGTAAGAGAAAAGGTTGGTAAATGTTCATCATAAAAATAACTTTAGGATATTACATGACATATATTCTTCACCCATCGCAGATTCAAAAAATGCCAAAGAATATGCAGATACAGATCAAGAAGAATTATGTTCATTGTGTTAAATAGATTCAAAAGATGAACATTACATAATCACCAGAGGTATGTTGTTTTTCTTTAATTGTGAAAAACGTGGACATCTTGAAATAGAATTCCATGAAGGAAATGAGACAAAAAAACTAATTGAAAAGGAAGACAATTATGAAGAAGAATTGATTAGTGCTTTAGATGAACTAAGAGAAGAAAACAAGTCAATCAAGAAAGAATTGATGAAACAAAAGGAAAGTGTTAACATTTTTTAAGAATATACGTTGAGATATAGGACGGTGCATGGTTGATGCACTTGTTTATGGTATAGGTTGAGGTATAGGTTGATGCATGTTTGATGCATGGTTCAGATTATTGGTACAATTTGTTTGGTGCAGGTTGATTGGTACAGGCTTACAACAGTATATCTCACAATGATAGTGTGACAGTGGTTCTGTCATTCTACTTCTACATCAGGGTGGTTGGATGAGGTAAGGACAGATGGTTGTAGCCACCTTCTAGATGTATCCAGAGAACATAAGGGGTTGTAGCCTCCTTCTGGTTGTATCCATAGAATTGGAGAGTTGAAGCTTCCCTCAAGTTGTAACCTGAGAAACTAGGGGGTTGTAGCCTCCTTCTGGTTGTAGCCAAAGAATTAGAGAGTTGGAGCTTCTTTTAGGTTGTAGCCTAAGAAAATAGGGGGTTGGAGCCTCCTTCTAGTTGCAGCTGGAAAACAAAGGAAGTTGGTGCTTCCAATGAATGTAATTCTTAAAGACATATAAGAAAAAACATTATGTGGTTTTCTCCCGCTTTGGGTTTCCATGTAAAACACTGGTGTATTGTGTATGTACGTGATTGCTCATTTGTTGATTATTTATTTACTCTGCAACTATTGGATGATAATGATACATTGATATAACACTTTCATTTTATGGTGAAAAAGGATTAAATTGATCTATTACTAATTCAACCCCCCTCTCACTAATCCAACAAAGTGTATCAAGCTCATACAATATATTAGTCAATATTATCTTTCTACTGATATTCAATTCACCTTCATAACATTATGTCCAATATTGACAATGATTGACATTCAAATCACCTTCATAACATTATGTCCCATATTCACAATGCTCGACATTCAAGTCACTTTCATAACATTATGTCGAACCTTCATAACATTATGTCCAATATTGACAATTCTTGACATTCAAGTCACCTTCATAACATTATGTCCAATATTGAAAATGTTTGACATTCAAGTCACCTTCATAACATTATGTCCAACATTCATAACATTATGTCCAATATTGACAATGCTTCTCAAACCAATCAATCAATGATAGTTCATCTATTTATCAATTTTGACATCAATGAAAACAAAATTTCCAACAATATGAATATTGAAAAGACACAAATTATTAAATTAAATACACATATATGTACACAAATATTGTTGTCGATTTTGTTGGCAAATATTTAACAGACAGTGAATGGAAAATATTTAACAGACAGTGAATGCTTGTCATTGATGGCAAATACAAAAATGAACATGGCATGAGTACAGGAGATCTGTAATAGACAAGCATAAAAACAGGAACAAAAGATAAGTTCAGGAACACCAGCAACGCAACAATGATCCCAGTAGAGCAACAATCATTGAAGCGAATGCTTGTCATTGATGGCAAGTACATCAATGATGATGGCATGAGTACAGGAGGTTTGTAACAGACAGGCATAATCTAAACTGTTGATCAGGCATGATGAAGTCCAACTTTGATCATTGGATTCCCTTCAAATTACCAAAAGAATGAGGGCCGTCAGATCGACAAGAAGAGTGCACTGAAGAGGAGGACAGATCTCAGGCGTTAGATCCAAGCGTAGGATCCGACCATCATTGGATCAAGAAGAACTTGCATGTCCTTTAAGGTACAAGGAGAAGTGGGCGTAATTACGATATGCAAAATCGCGACTTAATCTGAGCCGTTAGATCAAGGTTGAATCTGGACCGTTGATTTTAGTCCATGTCAGAGTTTCGTGGATCGAGAGTTGAAGAGGTCAAAGAATATTAATATCAAGAATTGTGAAATCATGATATGCGAAATCATGACTTAATCTGAGCCGTCAGATCAAGGTTGAATTTGGACCGTTGATTCCAGTCCATGTCGGAGTTTCAAGGATCGCGTGTTGGAGATGTCAAAGAAACAATGCAACAAGAACTTTGAAATCGCGATATGCAAAATCACGATTTAATCGCAGCCGCTAATTCAAGATCATATCTAGACCATTGATCTAACTCCATATCGGAGTTTCATGAATCGCGACATCGAGAGGCAAAGAACCCAATGCAACAAAAGTGCCAAAATTGTGAAATCACGATTCAATCGGAGCTGTTGAATCAAGATCAGATCTGAACCGTTGATCTAACTCCACATCGGAGTTTCACGAATCGTGACATGGAGAGGCAAAGAACTCAATGCATCAAGAATGTCGAAATCGCGATATGCGAAATTGCGATTCAATCATAGCCATTGAATCAAGATCAGATCTGGACCATGGAATCATACGACGTGTGGCAAGCGATCAAAATATTGTTGACTTGGGGTCAATAGATCATAGTGTTGAAAATCATGAAAATGAGAAATAGCGAAAGCGCTTTTTGCATAAGCGCTTGGTTATGACCATGGTCATATTGGGGAAGGAGCTAGTGCAGAAAATTTTTGTATCAAAACTTCAGAGATCGGGAAATGGAGTGTCGAGACACTTAGCACAGAATTGCCAAAATGCCGAAACCCGATTTAAAGGAAATGAATGCAAGATCTCATGAAGCTCATCCAACGGTGCAGATAAATTCTAATATGATCGGAAGGTTACTGTTCTCTCTCACAGTTAACCGCTCAGTTATGAATCTGTTAGTGAAACAGATTCATGATTGCGAATCTATTGGCGTTTCAGCTCCTTGTACAATTGTCTTTCTTTTTCCTAAGGAAATGCGAAGTGCAACCACCGTGGAGGTGTGTATAAAAGAAAATGAGACAGACTGAGTGTGGTTGGTTGTTCTGTATGAGAAAAGAATAAAACTGTAAGAAAAGGAAAATCAAAGGGTGCAGAGTGAGATGGAGAAGATGCACAGCGTGAGATGAAACTCAGAGAAGAGTAAAAGATGATGAAGAGAAGTTGAAGCAGAGCAGAATGACATAATGAGTTAATGCAGAGTAGACCTACTGAACAGACAGAGGAAGAGAAGAATAGAAGAACAGTTTGTAGAAGACCAGATTTACAGAACAAAGAAAGATTGGTAAGAATTGATTTATCTGCATATTTGACTGTTTATTTATTCATTTAATATTTGAGGGAGGTTGGGAGGTGCTCGGGAGGACTATTTTCCTCAGAGGTTCAAGTGGGAGCTTAAACATAGGAATTTGTAGCTTCCATCTGGTTGCAGCCAGAGAAACCAGGGTGGTAGGGTGGTGCAAGGGAGAACAAGTGTTCTCTGTTATACAGGTTGGAGCCTGTGTAACTGGAAGTTGGTGCTTCCATCTAGT